>JAFEMH010003014.1:0-295554 GCA_022495995.1 Adenophora triphylla var. japonica
TTACTTTATTTATTTTCTATTCTTATTTTTACTTTAGAACATTATTTATTTCCTTATCATTTTATCCTAATATAATAAATTACGAGATAAAATTGAACACATAATAATATCATCATTAATAGTAAAACATATAAATATTATATGCTAAAACTGAAGTGCCTAGGGTTTCAGTGGTCAGTTACACTCACTCCCTGTAAAGAAAATTCGTCCCTGCCACCCCAATTTGATTGTCACTGGCACCCTGTTAAGGTTCAAACTAGCAAAGGTTACCTTTTTTCACAATTTCTAACTTAATATTCCCAATTAGTGCGTTTCTCAATATGGCATGACTCTACTATAAATCTTCTTCCCATAACCCCAGTACTCTAGGACTTCAATTCTCAATTAGTCTGCTTCACTTCTATGGATTCTTCCCAAGATTTCTAATTTCATTAATAATACGATTTCTGATTTACTTAACACCCCAAGAATACCATACATAATTACTACTACCCGAATTTCCCACGAATTCCTCAAGAAAAGTACAATTAAATAAAAGTATTACAACTTAAGTTACCAAATACATTACGACATTACATTTAAAACTTCCAACGCTCAATAATAAGCTACTCTGAAAAGTCGGTCTATAAGTCAAATCATAATCTTTTCTAGAACTTCAATTGGATTAACAAACTTTGGGCGCTAAATTACCTTAGGCCTAACTTTACTAATTCCATCCCGATAAATTGGAGATCGATACATATCTTCCTGTGAACCTAAGATTCATACGGTTTCATCTCAATGTTAGAATGATAAGCGCTATTATACGCAAACCCGCTACAGGTTAATTAAATTTCTCAAGTCGAAGGAAAATCCGTCACACAACACAACCTACTCTTCCCGAGAATTTGGATAGTCTTCCAAACCTCTTCCTTTCGACTAACTACATGGTCCTCCAACTCTTAGGATCTGAGAATAACAACTCTCAAAGGAAGCTTCCAAAAGATAAGGTTCCTATTTAATGCTAACGCAACACCTGAAGTGTAGCTATCACTCCCGAGGTAGAGGATAAGAAAATCTCACTTATCTTAGTTAAATTCCTTCAAAGAAAGCACACATTATCAACTTTCCCATTTCGCGTATAACACTACACCCGATCTTCTCTTTAATACACACACTTAAATTTTCACAAAGTTTTCACATCCCCAAGGTAATGTAAGGGCCGAATCTATAACTCAATCTATTCTCCATTTGTATTAACATGATTAATCCTTTTTACATCCTACTCTATTTACACGTCCTTTAAGGTCAACCTTAGCAACGTACTTTTCAATTCTTAAGAATTCCTTAATTCTCTTCGATAGCACTCTGCCAACTCAAAGATCAACGGACTCAAACCTGTCACAAGATCCATGGTAACATCCTAGGTTTAAGACTACAAAACCCCAAAAATTTGAAATCCTCTCGAAAGTCAACTCATACTAGCCGAACTTTGCATACGAGGGGACTCCTCACAAGGAAGTCATTAACCCAACTCTCAAATTATTTTCACGATCTTCCCGAAACTTTAATTACCAAAGGGACCATCAATTCTAATCACCCTAAAACCATCAAAATAAAGGATTACAACTCGCTTATCCTACTCGTGTGGGTAAATGTGAAAGGCAATGTAACCAACACACATGAAACATACCGACGGGAGCACATTTTACCATTTACTCACATGACTAGCACATAAAAATTTTGGAAAAGGAGCTCCTTATGCAAGTCTAGCATATACCAAATACTCTTCACACCTTAATTCAAAAGTTTCACCTTAATTACCCACATATAACAAGAATTTCACATTAAGTGTTTACCTATCTCAAACACCCATCATGGCAACAATTTTATGGCATGGAAAAAGGAGATCTACTTATTATGATAGTCTACCATTATACAACAATTATACTTAACCATACATGTCAAATATATATCTCAAAAATCATATAATTTAATAATCGTACACCAATTAACCCAGCGGCAATACATGCTCGGCCCATAACCACATCACCATACGTGGTAAAGCCAAAAGAAGGTTCGAGGTATTTACTCTCATAAGAGCGAGAATCCTCTAACAATAAAAACAAATTCTCAACGTATGTATGTCACATATAAGCAAAATGTGATGTGCCAAACATAAATGATATGCAACATGATCTATAATATATGACCCCTAACTTTTGAGACAGGAAATATACCTCTAGTGACCTCGGAGGGATCCATCTCTCCTGGATCAGAGAAACACCACACTCGACCCACAGACCCTCTCTTTCTGGTTCCCCTTTGTTATCTCTTTGGCCTACCACCTCTTTGCCGTCCCACCTTGCCGACCGGGCTAGCTGCTGAAGCTCGTCGCTCGTCCCCTCGTCATCCTCGGCAATTCCTCTTGAAAGTGTCCCCATGCTCCACAATTCTAAACACTTGCCTTGCTTACTCCAACACCGATCTTCTGTGGATGTCCCAACCCAACTCTTGCAAAAGTTACAAGTCATCCCACTTCCTGACCTTCCACTATTTTCCTCAATGTCCTTCTCGACCTTATATGCTCTAATATCTACGATCGCTGTCGATAATCTACGGGAAACCATCAATCCATAATTTCTTCCTATACTTTCACTCCTCAAACTCCGTTTACAAACTTCCGAACCCTTTTTCACTTCATGCGATACCAAATGAGGGCAACACCTAGCTAATTCCTCTAAATCGGGATCGAATACCGATCTACCGTCATGTTCCCTTGTTTTAGTCCTAAGAAGATTCAATCTCCTTTAACGCTTATCCTTTCGTAACCATTGAAATGAAGTAGTCCTCAAACTTTTCTGAGTGAAATTATCCCAAGTCCTGGGGCGTATAATCCCGCTCCCAACTTCCCTTCAAATTACCCCACCACCGATCGGCTAAACCTTCAAGTTTGAACACGGCATACCTAACTTTCTCTTCGTTGCGACTTTCCATAACCTCAAAGAATTTTGTTCATTCTCTCTAACCATTTTTCTCGCCACTTAACGGATCTCGGATATCCATTAAAACTCCTGGGTGGATTCATCTTCACAAACCTTTCTAATCCATCACTTTGATGACCTCGGGTCGATTCCTGGAACCGATCCACTCTAGTCTCTCCATATTCGTACAAATTTCCTGAATAATTTCATCATCTCTTCATCCCGAATTCCACCTATCCCCCAAATATTCTTTCAATTTCTAGAACCTTCCGCCGATCTCGATCCTTGCTTCCACGGCCATTAGGGACGAACTCCCGCATTAAACACTCGGCGTCTAATTTCCACACATTCCCCCTTTAGTTTAGACATCTACCCTTGACCTCTAAACTAAGCTCGACAGCTAACCGTGAGCACCCCAACCCTGGGACCTAACACGTGTCCCGAGCTAAGTGGAGCTCAAACTAAGAAAAATCCATCTCTTTTTTTTTTTTTAAAACATTTATTTGCCTTTAAAAGAAAACCATTTTTCAAACTTCCAAATAAAAATCAATTGGTAATATCTCTCTGCTTAGAGGAAATCCAACCACAAACTTTAATAAAACCAATAATCCGATCAATTACATTGGAAACCTTAATTAACATTTGTTTAGTAACAAAAGGGTTTTCTTCGTACAAATTATAAAAGAGGAATACTTAACCAATACTCCTAACAACCCACTCCTATATACTTAACTTGTCAAGCCCCAAAAGCAAAAGTCCACAATGCATATCCCCGGCCTCCACCGGTTCGGATTCACTTGTCTCGGAATCTAAAACAAGTAAAGGGAGAGGGGGTGAGAATAAATCTCAATGAGCTATTATGATATGCAAAGAAGATGCCAAACAAAGTGCAACACATAGCATGGTAGAGCACATAACACATTATGAAAGCTAAGTGAAACACCTTACGTTACCTCATTTTACCTTTTCCACGTCTCTGGGAACAATAAGTACGTACAACGTGGGAGTAAAACTCCACTGACTTTGGTGAATTGCCTCCGACGCATTCAGTTGCCTCTTATAGGCCTCATTCCCGTAGATCCATATAAGAAAGGAGATACCTGATATTAGTGTATCCAAAAATAACATCTTCCCTCCGATACAACAATCGCAGGGGGAGAACAGATCTACGTAAAGCTTTTGGGTCAATACGATCGTTAAGCACAACCCCCACCCCGTGGCCACAGAGTGGGGAAGGGGTCACTTAGGTATGATGTACCTTCAATCACTTATAGAACAAATCCATAATTGATTGGCATCCATCATACCTTCACCCGAACATAAACACGCTCAAGCACATGATAGATACTTGAGATAAATCCACAAACCTGGATAGTAATATAACAACATGGTAATGTATACTCATGCCAATCAATGTCATAATGCAACATTTAAGTAATACACTATGCATAGTATCATCAACAAATATGAATGATAACAAATAAATTCACAAATGGAATAACCATACAACTACATAGTAAACATATCCACACATTGGGATAACATAACAACTTGTCAAATATTCCACACTTGGGGAGCCACATAACACTTGCCAAATAATCCACAAAGGGGATAAACAATATAGTCACATGGTAAAATAGAATATCTGGAAATGATCATTACATATTTAGTTTATAAAACCAATTCCATTTGAGAGATCACCTAAAAATACTCAATTTGGACTCTTGAACCATCCAATTTCGAGTCCGTATGAATTAACTATGATTTATTCAATTTCCACTCAACTTCTAACGTAGACAATACTACCTGCTGTAACCAAATCAGATTTTTGGGACATAAGGATAACTTCTTTAGCTATGAAACCATCACATTCAGAAAGTACTCAGAAAAACACCCAATTTAGACCCAAGAACCATCCAATTCCGATTTAATATGATTAAGTTATGACCATCACAAGATTGCTAAACGAATTACAGTTCGGAATTGAAGTTAGGATTTCTGGGGTCTTGGGCGACCGCCCGAGGAAACCTCTTGGGCGGCACGCCCAAGAGGGTTTTCAAGGAAATGTGAGTTTACGCCGGCATGGGCGGCCGCTCGGCCCCCAGGCGACCGTCCAAGCCTCCTGCCAGCCCAAACTTAGGTTTTTAACCCCTTTAACCTTAGTTCTTCCTTCCCTCTACCATTGATTATTCAAGAACACCCAAGAACACCTTCATTTCACCAAATCCCAAACAAACATGTAAACTCAAAAACCAAGTAACCCTAGATTATTTATCACTACTATTTCTACCCATTTCAACCCTTTTAACTCATCTTCATTGAACCCTAACTTCAACAATTTCAAATTCCATCCATTCCTTAAAAAATCTAAATCAACTCCCATGAACCACTATCTTTTTAAGTCATTAATCCATTTTCTAACTCCAAGAAGATTTCCAAAGCATATAATAACAATCACAACACCAAGAACAACAATAGATAGATTATGAGCACATAGATGAAAGGAGGTCATAACAACTCACCTTAGGATTTTAGGATGAAAGATGATCTTCAAAGCTTGATTGATTCCTCTAGGTGATCCAACTCCAAAACTACTCTTAGACTTGAATTTGATGAAGAATGGCTTAGCTTCAATAATAGGGTTTTGAGAGCTTCCATGGCTTTAGATAGTGAAGAGGGAGTATGAAGAAAATGAAGGAGGAGGAAGAAGAGTGAATGAATGAGGGAGGAAGAAGTTGAGTGAAGAGGATGAAGAAGGGGGGGGCCGGATGGAGGGAGGAGGGTGTGGGAGTATGGTGTTGACTTTGTGGGAAGGATGGGGAGTAATTTAGGGAAAAGGCCCCCCTTCCCACACCATACTTCCACCACACAATTCTTTCACTTATTTAAAATAATTCCTCCCAATCCAAACATTTTATTTGCTCATTTTATCACCACTCCAATCTATTACTTTATTTATTTTCTATTCTTATTTTTACTTTAGAACATTATTTATTTCCTTATCATTTTATCCTAATATAATAAATTACAGATAAAATGAACACATAATATCATCATTAATAGTAAAACATATAATATTATACTAAAACTAGTGCCTAGGGTTAGGGTCGTTACAGATCTCCTCGCCTGGCAGGGCCAGAGAATGAGTTTGAAGAATGCTGATGAATCTCGGAGCGGGGACTGGGGGTTTATGTGCCCGCATCATGGCGATGTTCAGCGTTTCCTTCCAATCTGCCTCCAAATGTTGGAAACGACAGTTGAACTTGATGTATCGGTTGCCGAGTGCACTTTGCTCGAGTACGTTTACATAGTTAGCATCTCCGGACTACGAGGGATTACGATGAGATTTGCCCGGTAGTCCCTTGGTTGATTCGAAGGAGGTAACCCCGGTGCACGAGTCTGCGGATGCGGCACGCTTGGCTCTCTGTCTCGGCCTCGTTTCCTATGAGGAAACTATCCCCTCGGATGACTTCAAGATCTCCCTGCCGGTTAATGAACTTGACGCACTGATGGAGAGTGGAAGATATGGCTTTCATGTGGTGTAGCGAGGCGTCCCAGAGAGCGTGAATTCGGATGGAATGTCCATCCCACGTGGAATTTTTCTTTGGCACCATTTGGGTTTCGAACCGAGTTCCCAGTCGCTGTCCCCGTGATGGGGACGGGACGAGTTGTCGTAGGCCTTGATAGTCCGTAGACGGTATCGGATGGCTTTCGTAGGATGCGGAGAGCTCGCATCATGCGAGAGGGAGGACATTAACGGCTGACCCGTTATCTACCAATACTCGGGAGTGATATGGTGTTGAGTTTGAGAGTGATGTACGAGCTTCGTTGTGCCCAGAGGCTTCTCTCGGTAAGTCTTCTTCGTCACGAACGTGATCATGCTTTGCCATATAGGCGGGAGTCGTAGATCTCGTCTCTATCCGTAGAAGGAGAGTCATCCGGCCATCCGTTTCTGTCTTCCTCTTTGCGAGGTAAAGCCTTTGGTGGAACCTCGGGGAGTGTGTTGAGGCACTGTGGCGGTTGCCGCCCTTAGTTAGCACATTGATCGAGTGCGATTGCCAAGGCTGTCCTTGATCTTACTTTCTTGTCCAGAGCTCGGAAGGCTGGACAAAGTGAATCTTGGGCGATCCGCGGAGGAGTTAGGCCTTCGCGATGGAGATTACCAAGATGCCAGGTATTAGGTGTCCCGAGTCTGAATTCCGGTTTCACCGGGACTTTTCGGCTTTCCCACCTTTGTTTGCTCTAAAAGCCGCATGGCTCCTGGAGGCAAAGAGGATTTGCCGGAGTACAAGATGCGTAGTAAGTCGAACCTCCCGGAGTTCTCCAAGTGTACCTACTGCTGGGTATCTCCGGCTTCGTATCTTTCTCTCCTGAGTTCTGTTGAGAGGATTTCTTCTTTTGTTTTCTCGGAGGATTGCTCCGGACGGTTTCTCGAGACTTCGTACTCCGAGCGGGCGGAGCGATCGCAAACATCGTAGGCTGATGTGGACATTAGAGGAGGATCCAGTGAGAGGCGGAGAAAGCGGGTTACGTGGCACTCTTCTTGGGCACCCACTCAATGGAATTCACGTTGTTATTGTTCGGAAAGGGATTCCCAGCGTATTGGGCCACGGGGCGCTCTAACTTGCCTTCTTCTATCAAGTTACGGATTTCGTATCGTAACCCCAAACAATTGTCGGTGGTATGGCCGTGATGCGATGGAAGGCGCAGTATTTGCTCTTGTCCGCATTGGCTACGGGAACTTTGGGTTTGTAATTGGCCACGGGCTTAAGGAGACCTTCCTTGATTAACCCTTCCGGCATCTTGCTCGGTGGCATGTCCAACTTGTCGAAGTGTACGACAATTTTGCCAGTAGAAGCATTGCTTTTGCGGGGCCAGGTTTCTATTGCCCATTGTCTCTCCCGATGGGCGTAGTTGTGCGAGGCGTATCTTTCCTTCGCTGCTTAGGGGCGGTGCGGATTGAATCTCATTGCTATTGGCCCGGTATACGCCTATGGCCGTGCACGTGCAACTTTTTCCTTGAGATCCTTCTCGAAGCTGTGAGCCGGCATTGACCATGGCCGGGAGATGCAGGAAGAAATTGTGGCCCGATGAGAGTTACGATGGACGGTGCTTAGCGGGACTTGAAGATCCGCATCTGTTCGTCTTTGGAGAGTGGCTCCATGATCTCGGAGAGTTTCCGGCTCCATCTCTTGTAGGAATTCCCCAACACTTTCATCCGCTTTACGCTCGGTGGTGATTAAGTCCTCGCGACTTGTTTCCCACTCTAAGTTGGATCTGTACCGTTCCGGGAAGATGTTGCGATCTGTTCCCAGTGTGGCGATCCGCGAGCTTGACCCTCGAAACCATCGTAACGCTTGAACTTTTGAGCGTATCTTTGGAAGTGGTCGGCCATTTCTTTGGAGGGTTGCTCCTTTTGCTCTCATGCGAGAACGTAAGTGTCGACGTGCGTTTGAGGACATTCGGTTCCATCGAATCGGTCCATCTCCGGCATTACGAACTTGGCGGGGAGAGGCGTGACCATTCCGGATCTGTGGATTTGAGCGTTTCTGCTTTGAGGCTGCTCATGGTGGCTTTCGGGTCTTTCATCTGCTCGACCATCCGAGGCTAAGGTTGGGTCAGTGGTGGGCTTGTGAGGCTCGGCGCCGGAGTGCTACCACGTGAGCGGTAGTGATTGGAGGTGGAACGCTTGGTATATGAGCATATACGGGAGCCTTTTACGAAGGCTGTATCGGGGTTTGTCCCCGGTGTTTAGAGATTCGTGTATAGGCAACGGGACGAACCGGGAGGATATTGAGGATATTGGCATCCTGAGATGGTCAGCGGTGCGGTGATATTAAGTGATGGGTGTTGCCTTTGGGTGACCAAAATTGACGGGGTTGCCACGAGAGGTGGCAACATGGAGCCTAGGTCATTTGTTTCCTTGGGTGGAAGGCATCCGTAAGTTGGCGGGGAGGAACCTAATTGAAGGTTTGGTGAAGCTGGTTTTGGGGAATCGTCATCCTCGACCCAGGACAAAAGTACCGTCTCGGCGGGGATAGGCTGCTATACCTCGCTCATTCGGAAAAGGCTGTACCACGAAATTCGCGATCTTCTTTACGCCTCTTGTGAACCTCACAAGCCCGGATGGCTTCTTCCAATGTCATATACATTACCGGTGGCGGGGTCCTTCCCCGTCACGATTTCTCGATGAGCTAGACATGTCGGAAATTACAGTGAGGAGGCGAGGAACCGAAGCTGTCGCCAGCTGCCGTTCTTGTGATCTGGCAAGGCGGCGGCCGGAAATCGAACCACTTTACGCTCATTTGCGAGGAACGAAAAGGAAGGGTTTAGGCTTCGGAAAAGGGTATTTGGCTCAAGGTTTTCGGGCTTGTGCAATGTGCGATTACCGATTAAAGTTTACTTAAAGCGCGTTTTCTCGAGTCCTAATTGGTTGGAAAAGAGCGTGTCTTCTTTTCGCAACTAATCCTAGAGCTCTAATCGGTGGATCTCGTCACTACGCTTATAAGCCCCTCGTTTCCATTGTAGATCATCTTTCTCGGGACGGACTATCCCGGCGAGGTACGATAAGGCAAGCGAGTTCCACCGACAAAGGAAAAAGTGAACTTAAGGCTAGGCGATCACGCAAACTTTCAACGTATGTGACGTACGGGCCACGGTCGAAGTCAACGTCCTTAAGTTAAGGCGGGGATCGTGCCAAAATTTGGGCATGACCTCTCTGACTCGCTTGTGCGAGAGACCTTAGCTTTTAGCGTTGGCCAAGTTGTGGGCGGCACGGTACATACGGCGAGGTTTGGTGACACGGCGTCACATTGAACCTTCGGGTATATTTTTCGGCGAGCTCCGCGTCAAAGTCAAGGTGAAAAAGCTCAAGACTTCGGGTCGGGAGCGACCTTCGGTCTAAAACTCTCGAGCTTGACTCGGAGCGGGGCCGGCGTGAAAAACATACACTTAGGCTTTATGACACGAGCTAAGCCAAAAACCAAGCCAGGGTCTTGGACAAAGTGTGACACAAAGAGTGCATGGCTTACACGGGCTAGGATGGGATGTTTGGGACGACCCCGTGCGCCCCGAAAGGTGTGCAGCGGACCAATCGGAGTGCAAGCGATAAGGCCATCCGGGTTAGGGGTTGTAGTGTGCGGTGTACCGAGGCGGCAAGTGCACGTGAAGTGCGGTGTTCGAGCGGCAAGTGCGCGTAGTGTGCGGTCACTAAAATTCTTTTACGAGTAAAAACGAGATTTTTCGAATGTGTCTTAAAGAATTTATGATGCACAGTTCAAAAGACGACATGAAAATCAAACATGAATGGGGATGCACAAACATGGTATGATTTTGGAAAGTTGACAATGTAATGCCTTTGAAACAAAAACCGTTCGAGGGTTAAAGGAACACACGCACACGAAAACGAGGAAGGGTAAACGAAAGTTTGACCCACGGAAGGCTTTTTTGAAAACCTCAGTAGTTTTGAAAAAAGTATCTTTTCCCCAGCGGAGTCGCCAACTGAAATTACCCGATCTTTTTCGCGCGCGGGCGGGGCGCGGAAAAGGCGGTTGTCTTTCGCGGGGGGCGTTGGTGTCTGAGACCTCGCTTCATGGGAAGGAAAAATGAGGAGTCGCCACGCGGTTTTGTATTTTGAGCCCAAACGTTGAGAAACGGCTATTGTGAAAAGGTGTCGTTTTTATTGCTAGCAAAAACTTAGGAAAAGGCTTTTTGAAAAAGGGGATCATTTTATTGGCGGCAAAAAGCGAGTAAAAAGCTTTTTGTACCAGAGATTGTTAGGTTCGGAGGTCAGGTTACGTTTCGGGTAGAGTATGACGAGATCGCCCGAAACGCCTCGCATGACGAGTCTTTCTACCTTTCTCGAAATCGTGTGTGTGTGTGTGTGTGTCTTTTGAAATGGGGGCTTGAATGACAAGCTTAATCTTGGTTTGAATGACAAACGTTTGATTAGGTGACTTTTGAAAAGACGAGCGTTTGAATGACAAACGTCGATTTGAGTTTGAAATGAGCGTTTGCGTGGCAAACGTCGACTTTGAGTTGAAATGAGCGTTTGCGTGGCAAACGTCGATTTTGAGTTGAAATGAGCGTTTGCGTGGCAAACGTCGATTTTGAGTTGAAATGAGCGTTTGCGTGGCAAACGTCGATTTTGAACCGTACGAGTCATTGTTAACGATTTTTACGGGAAAAATGCGTATTAAATGATTTTAAGTGTCAAATGGCGGCTTTGAGTTTGAAGATGAGCGTTCGGAGGCCGAACGTCATTTCGCGCGTTTTTGAAAGAGAGTTCGACGGACGAACTCCGGTTTTGAACCCGGGCATTACATTGTTAACGATTTTTACGGAAAAATGCGTATTAAATGACATGCGATCAACGCATCGGGTTGCGACTCGGACTTTGAAAAGTAAATACTATCACAATCCAAACGGATCGGACTTGTAAATGACAGTATTTAAAGCGGTGTCAACGGAATCAAACGATCCGGATTCGTAAATGACGATCAACGAGGCCAAACGGCTCGGAATTGTAAATGACGATCAACGAGGCCAAACGGCTCGGAATTGTAAATGACGATCAACGAGGCCAAACGGCTCGGAATTGTAAATGACATGAAAGTAAACGGAACGGGGTCGGAACGCCGTTTTAACCCGTGATTACTTCTCTTACGGAAAGAGAAGAGGATCGAGGGCTAAAACGTATCGGACCCCCTGCGTTAGACGGAGGGCGTCTACATTTTGATAACGACGTTCGAAACGAGTTATAGCGGCGGCGCGTAAACCGAGACGGAACGGGAGATTTAGAGAGAGGGAGTTATACCTATGGCTAGGGTCGACTCCTTTGGCTCGGGAGGTGTGTACGGGACACGGAAAGTGATTCGAAAGGTTGTTTCGAAGTTGTAGGGTGCGTATTTGATCGAAATACGAAGGTTTCACGCGAATCGAGATAGAACGGGAGCTCGGGAGGGTGAAAACCAGTTTGGACCGTGGGGGGTGGTGATTTTTGGTGTAAAAATTCCTTTTTTTTTGCCTTTGACAGCAACTTCTATTTATAGGGTGAAAATTGCAGTAGGAGTCCGGCCGGACTTGGACTGAATTTCAGGGGGTTTTGGGGATTTTGGAAATCTGGGGGACTTGCTGGCAATTTCAGGAAAAGTGCACAGTGAGTCCGGCCGGACTTGGCTTGCAAACCAGGGGCATTTTGGTCTTTTCCCTTTGAAATTGATTGAAGGGTGACTAGAGGGAGGTGGCATGGCTGCCACGTGCCCTCTGAGTCACCAGCTGAGGTGGAAGATTGTTCCCCGGTCCCGGTTTTGTCCGTTCTTTAAAATAACGGTCAGGAAATGTCAAACGCCCCAGGAAAGTGCCTAGGAAAATGCGTTTTTCGGGGAAAGCCATACTTTTACGTGAGATGTCACGTGCTAAGTACGGTTCGGCGTCGGGATGCAGGCGATCCGGGGACGTCTCGTTGGCACGGCAACGGGGAGTTTAACGAGTTCCGGTTAACCTGGAGCGGGCCAGTTAACGGATTTCGGTTAACTTTCTGACGGATTTGGACGATCCGAATTTGGGTACTTACACGGGCGTGTCATGTATGAGGACTTGATTCGTCTTCTGACTGCAGGCGTGTCATGTATGAGGACTTGATTCGTCTTCTGACTGCGGTCGTGTCATGTATGAGGACTTGATTCGTCTTCTGACTGCGGGCGTGTCATGTATGAGGACTTGATTCGTCTTCTGACTGCGGGTTGTGGAGGTATGGCTGCCTTGTGCTTTGATTGTGAGAGGTGTGAATGCTTTGCGCTTTGCCTGCTGGGGAGAAGGTTGGACTTACGATGACTGCCGGTGTTCATCTGCTGGGGATATGTGGCCTTGTAGGGACTTTTTTCTGCTGAGAAGGTGACTTCGGGCTTACTTTTATGGCCGGAAAAGGCGAGGAGCATATAAGTTGATTTTCTTTGAAGGTGTCTCTACCCTAAGTGAGACTGATTTAGGGGTGTTTACCCTTTGTTGAGACCTAGTTTAGGAACCCTTTGTTGAGACCTAGTTTAGGAGTATGACCCTAGGTTGAGACTATTCTAAGGCGTCTGGACCTAAGTTGAGTTTGATGGCGCATTTTGTGAGTCATGTAAGAACTTTTGTTTGTGGGAATTTTTTAGAAAGGCATCATGCCGTGCTGGGATTCCTCTTTTATGTAGCATTTATTACAGATATGTCTCGCATTTGAAGTTTATTGACATACCTTCGCTGTGTTTACCTGCAGGAGGAGGTGCTTGTGACCGAAGTCGCTGAAATGCTGAGGACGTGCCGGCGTTTTTTTGAACGAAGTTGTTGAAATGATGAGAACCCTATGGCTCCTTTGTCTGAACTTGCAGTGAGGGCGAGGTGGTGCCTATGTCTGAACTTGCGATGAGGGTGAGGAGGCGCCTCTGTCTGAACTTGCGGTGAGGGCGAGGTGGTGCCTCTGTCTGAACTTGGTGAGGGCGAGGTAGCGCCTTTGTTTGAACTTGTTGTGAGGACGTGGTGGTGCCTCTGTCTGAACTTACGGTGAGGGTGAGGTGGCGCCTCTGTCTGAACTTATGGTGAGGGCGAGGTAGCGCCTTTGTTTGAACTTGTTGTGAGGACGTGGTGGTGCCACTGTTTGAACTTACGGTGAGGGTGAGGTGGCGCCTCTGTCTGAACATGGTGAGGGCGAGGTAGCGCCTTTATTTGAACTTGTTGTGAGGACGTGGTGGTGCCTCTGTCTGAACTTGGTGAGGGCGAGGTAGCGCCTTTGTTTGAACTTGTTGTGAGGACGTGGTGGTGCCTCTGTCTGAACTTACGGTGAGGGTGAGGTGGCACCTCTGTCTGAACTTGGTGAGGGCGAGGTAGCGCCTTTGTTTGAACTTGTTGTGAGGACGTGGTGGTGCCTCTGTCTGAACTTGGTGAGGCGAGGTAGCGCCCTGCATGTCAACTTGGTGAGGGGCGAGGTAGCGCCTTTGTTTGAACTTGTGGTGAGGGCGTGGTGGTGCCTCTGTCTGAACTTGGTGAGGGCGAGGTAGCGCCTTTGTTTGAACTTGTTGTGAGGACGTGGTGGTGCCTCTGTCTGAACTTACGATGAGGGTGAGGTGGTGCCTCTGTCTGAACTTGGTGAGGGCGAGGTAGCGCCTTTGTTTGAACTTGTTGTGAGGGCGAGGTGGCGCCTCTTTCTGAACTTGTTGAAAAGTTTGAGGCCGTGGGGCGCCTCTGACCGAGTTGTTGAGGTGTTGAGGACGTGGGACGCCTCAGGTGCTGGACAAGGAGAGGAGGTATGGCTCGTCTTCTTTTTCCTTCTTCGTTCTTACTCCAACGGACTTCTTGGACTATCCGGTCGAGGAAGGTGCTGGGTTCACCGAGGATGATGAGGTGGTTGGCGGAGGCGCCGAGATGTAGGAGTCTTTATCAGGCGGTGGTGCCGATGACTTAGAGTAGGACTCCCCCTTTTTTTTACATTATTGCACTATACGCTTTTCGTTGCGGGCGGGGTGCTATGAGATCTTCCGTTGCCCGGCCGTGGGGCCCGGGAGGATGAGGCCATGTTCGGTTATCCCGCCATGATGTCTTTGGGCTCATCCTTTGAGGAAGGAGGACGGGAGAGAGGATAGTTTGGAGGGTTTCCGCCATTGTATACTTGGACTCGGTATGATGAGGATGAGCCGGAGGGTGCCCCCAGGTGATGCGGCGGTGGAGGCTTGCGGGGTCTTACTTGTGACTCCGTGTACTTGGGGAGAGGTTATCCGCGGTATGGCACAGTGCGCCTCCTATGGCTTCGAGGGATCCGCCCTTCCATATGAGGAGTCCCTCTTGATATGGACGTCTTTGGAGTATGAGAGGCACCGGTCGGCGTGAGTGCCAAGGAGTTCGTCTGGAGGGCGAGGAGTATGCGGCCTTGGTCGAGGCAAAAGGCGAGGACGCCATAGGTTTTGGTGAGGAAAGATAGAGGCGGCTCGTCACGTCCTCTAGATGTTCCGGTGCCTTGGCTGGACTTCACGTATGTTCGCGAGGATTCGTTGAGGCGGAGGGTGTCGGTACCGTCCACGAGCGAGCTCCTGCTTCCTATCGGGTTGACCGGATGCGCCGGTGAGTGTGCTTACTCTTTTCCATCTTGGCATCTTTTACGTATTTTTCTCTTTTTGTTGGGTTTTTGTATCTATTTTCTTTGAGCGTTTCTTTAGTTGTTTGCTTGTGCGAGCCTCGGGAGATCCTTTGACACGTTGACCCGCCGTTATGTGGCGATGCGGCCTTTTGCAAGGAAGTTCGCGGGGAAGCCGTCTTGCGGAGTCTTCGCGGCACGCGGACGGCGTTCGAGCCGGTGCCTTTGAGGAGGTGCATGGATATTCCTTCTTCGAGGGCGAGCCGGGGCACGGCCCGGAGAGTGCCGGTTCGAGAACGGCACGGCTTTGATGTGGGGATGTCTTCGGGGGCTCGAGAGGCCGCGAGACCCTTCATCGGTTCTTTCCTCCGCCGGAGGCACGGGGTGAGGTTCATCCTCGCATCCCTTCTTTGATCCTTTCACCGGGTTTTGACCCTTGAGTACTTTGAGTACCCGCACGAGGAGGGTGTTGTATCACGATGACGAGGAGGTGACTGCCGAGTTTTCCGAGATGCCAGATTTCTCATTTGTGGAGGGTGATGATGATGAGTCGGAGTAGCTCTCTTTTGCTTTCCCTCTTTCCGTTATTTTTTTTGTATTTGTAGAGCAACAAACATTTTGTATCTGTAATAAAACACGTGTATTTTGGCATAGCAAGATATTTTATTTGAGATGTAATGACGTATTTGTGATTTCGGGGATTGAACTAGGAATTGTTGCTATCTTATTTTATTTTGTGCATGTCGCATGAGCTGGGAATGCATTTGTGGTTAGTGGAGGCGAGGCGGCTTTGGCAAGTTTTACGAGCTTGGTTAGGGGCTTAAGCGGCTTTGTGATTTCATGAGCGGTGGCGGGAGTGATGTCTCCTGGGACGCGTTCGCTTTGTGCTTGATAGCCACTCTTTTCGGGGTTGGCTACCTCAGGATATGTGACGGTGCTCTGTTGGATGTGGCATGCCATTGTCGGGCGGGCGAGGATATCATTCCTTTGGTTCCTGGGAAACCTTCCACGGTGTGGATCGTCAGTGATGAGAACCGATTCATGCGGGGGAAGCCCCTGCTTTGCTTGCATTATGGTCGCGAGAGAGGCTTGAGCCATACACGAGTCTCAGGCGTCTCTTAGTCCGTGGACGTTTGCTTAGCGACCTCTTGTCTTGGACATGGATCAATCTGCTTGGGAGAGATGGATGGCACATCTTGGTATGCATCAGCTTCGCTGGTGGGTTCCGCATTGGGGGATCGAGACTAGGAGGGCCTTTCAGGAAGGTTCCTATGTTGTCATAGTTCCGTGTTTGCCTTGGTCCTCTTTCTATGTTCCGTTGCTGGTTTCCCGGCAGTTCGGGATGAGGCAGGAGGCTTTGCTAGGCTGGGATGACATTGCCAATGTGGAGGTAGCTTCTTTCTGTATGACAGATCCATATGCCTTTCTGTATTTTCCGAGGGTATGGAAGTATTCCGCTTTCCCTCATGTGGTGCTCCTTCGACGTCGGGAGAGTGTTGTGTTGACCACCGAATACATAGATGAGCAGCATGTCGGGCCGACCCGGTGGTTTTGGGAAGCGGCGCAAAGCGGTTACAGGGCAAGATTGCCATTTCGAGTGCGACCTTAGGAGTGCGAAGCTTGGGTTAACCCTCGGGGTGTCACGGGAGACGCTTTATTTGACTACGGGACTCGAGTTGACAAGGCGGCGGGAGAGGTCCCTTTTTGCGGACTCGTAGGGGAGGAGATCCGAGCCGAGGCACGGGTGAACGATGCTCACGAGAGCGACGGGTTCGTTTGACACGACTAGGAGGACTCCTGATCTCGGAATGAGGAGACAAACTTCGCTCATGTGGAATGAAAGAAGACTTCGTTGGGGACGAGGGAAGAAAGGAAAAGAGTGATGAAGGGCCAAATGCGAGTAGCATGGAATGACCTTACGAAACCGAGTATCCATTCATCGTCATTGCGGACACATTGATTGTTAAATGTTTTAAGTTGTCTTTTAGCATGTTGTGAATCGAGAGTAGGCGTGCTTGAACTCATCAAAAAGTGTTTTAAGCTTGTGATGATTTGTGATTTACTTTTAAAGCTTTGTCGAGACGCAAAATCTCTTGTTTGCTTCTTTTACGAGCCTTGGTGGCGTCAATTTTGGAATTTTGTGTATTCCTTAGACCGAACCAATGAAGGCTGCCTACGTTCCCCTCGGTGAGAGGCTCGGAGTCTGCGTAGTTCGACCCTCTTTTGTGGGAGAAATGACTCGTAATGTACACTTGCAAGGGCGTATTTATTTTTGAAAAGGTGGGAACGGGTTCCCTTTTGTGTGAATGCCTTATTTGATGTAGGCACAAAGAAATGCTTTTGGGTTTGACTCTTTTGAGAGAGTATGAGTACTTGAAAAGCTTGTAAAAGTGTATGGAAGCCCTTCTTGACGGAAAATCGATGTTTAGCTCTATTTTCCTATTTTTGTAGAAAAAGAAGACTTGTCGAGACATTTGAAAACTTGATTTGTTCACAATGATCACTTGTTTGCTTAAAACCCTTTGTTGATGTTCGGGTTATTCAACAATTAAACTTGATATGCTTTGATTAATCACGAGGAGAAAGTCAATCGATATCAAGGATCGAGTTGATGCAGTGTGAAAGAAGGTTTGTGTATAGGAGAGGTTATTGATGAGACCGGGTTTGTGGATTTGTATGTGTTTATGACCGGACCATTTACGGTTGCCTACGTTCCCCTTAAGACAAGGAGCTCGGGTCGGCGTAGTTCGGGGCGAACCGTGTTTGGCTTTGGGGCCGGGGCATGAATATTTGTGCGGCCTTTGGCGAAAAGGCTCGGAAAGGCTGAATGATGAGGCACGGGCCTTGAGGTGATTTCTTGACAAGTCGTATTTGACGGTCTTTTCGGTGACTCCCTTGCTTCTTGATCGTTGGCTACGGGTCTTTGACCTCATTTATTTTTGTGAAGCTTCTTCTTGAGCTCTTTTTTGTAGCTTACGCTTGAGCTTTTTTGTAGCTTACGCTTGAGCTTTTTTGTAGCTTACGCTTGAGCTTCTTTTTTTGAAGCATTTGAGGCGAAGGCAAGCCCACTGGTTGAACTTTCTTGATGCGCACGAGGCGAAGGCAAGCCTAGATTGTTGTCGACATGGGGTCAATCTTTTGATGCTTTGAGTGACCTTTTGTTGTCCTTTGATGTTCTGCCGTCGTTGACTTGGTCAAGGTGGTGGTGGGGACATGTTTTGGAAAGTGTATGGCTTGATGGAGGCCTTTGTGTGGGGTATGGTAAGGTGTATGGGGAGCTATCGAATGACTTTCTCACACCAATTAATCAAAGCATTAATCATTTGTGGAATTACTTGTTGAGCAATTCAAGTGATCACATAGAACAAAACCATTTCATTAAATGTAATGTGGGGTGCAAAATAATGTCTCAAGTCTAGCAAGAAAAGAAAGAAGACTTATGTATGGAAAATTGAAGACTTAATTACAATGTCCGAGGAGGACTTGATTGAATGAGAACGATGCTAGAACCTACGAGGTGGGTGTATGATTCTTTTTTTTTTTTAGAGTGTAGACGGGGGAGAATAAGACTCGATATTCTTTGGGCGAAGTATCGACGGAGAATTCTCCGATTTGCGTCTACTGAGGGCTCTTGGCGGTTCCCCAAATTCATTTTGGTTAGAACCTTCTCGCGGCTTGGGCCCGATTTTCCTCTCGTTTGACAACATGCTTAGAGATTTGTTTAATGCATTGTTCATTATTGTGTCTGCGTCTTTATCAAGTGAATCATTATTAACTGTTTTGATTAGTTAATTTATCATTTGTTAAAGTGGCAATGAGGGGATACTCAGAAAGGTCGAACTTTTATTCAAAGCATAAGGAAACATAATTTTTGCTACAAACGCGGAATATTTAGGCGTAAGGCCGTTAGACGACTCGAGAGACTTAAACTTTAAACATGACAGACTCGGGGTCTTTTATTTTTGGAGAGAGACTCTAGGAGACGGGGGGTTAGTCCAAGCTTCTCGTCCTGTCTCTGCTGGTTGTGGGTCCCGTTTGTGAAAGTTACGCCGTTTTTGACGCTGCCACTTGCTCGGCTTGTCTCAAACTGCCTTATCTCCGGGGAGCGTTCAATCCACCCATTGGTGTGCCCATATGCCGGAAAGGATTGCTGGGGAATAACCGTTCTTGGATTCTTTCTTCCGAATTCTCCATTGCGGAAGCCCCAGGTTTCGTCTTCACATCCCCAATCATCACGGGAATTAGCAGAGGACTTATCCACCATGCTTACCCCGTCAGTTCCATGGAAAGGGTTTCCAATTGTGTTGGGACTGTGGGGGCGTTCCAACTTTCCCTCTTCGATTAGCCCTTGGACCACTTGCTTCAGTACGAAGCAATTGTCGGTGGCGTGACCGAGGTAGTTGTGGAAGGCGCAGTGCTTGCTCATATCCATGTTGGGCTTGAGAGTCTTTGGTTGGAAATTCTCGAGGGGTTTGAGAATGTTCCTCTTTACTAGTGTCTCGAGGACTTGGCTCAAGGGCATCCCGAGGTTATCGAAATGCTGGAACTGTGGTATGCGAGGAGGTTTGTTGCTTCGTTGGGCTGTGTTCCCCTTGTTCACCTCATTGTTCAGGGGGAACGGATTTCCGTCTGTATTGGGGCCGCAGGGGCGCTCCAACTTTCCTTCTTTAATCAATCCTTGAATTGCTTTCCTCAAAACTGTGCAGTTGTCGGTTGTATGACCGTGGTATTTGTGAAAAGCACAATACTTGGTTACATCCCAGTTGGCATTGGGGAATTTTGGCTGATAATTCTCGAGGGCTTGAGCATGTTCTGCTTTATCAATGCCTCGAACACTTGGCTTAGAGGCATTTCGAGATTTTCAAAGTGTTGAAAACGCTGCCGTTTATTCCTCGGGAGTGCTTGGTCACATATTCTTTGGATTTCATTCTGAATGTAGTGGAATGCCTCGGTATCCCTTTTTCATTTGTTTGGGGCAGATGCCGAGATTAGGCGGGGCGCCTTGCGGCGGTAGGAAGAAGCGGGGCGGCTACCATTTCTGCGTGCTCAAAGCTTTTTCAAACTTGGTACCGGCGTTGACCATAGCGTGAAGATCGGGATAGGGGTGGTGGGCGATCAATGTCCTCAACGATGGTTTGAGGCAGGAGTGGAAGATGTTCATCTGTTCTTCCTTGGATAGGAGGTCCACTATCTCGCTTAACTTCCAATTCCATCTTTTGTAAAATTCCTCCCCCGACTCATCATCTTTACGCTCGGTGGCTGCGGAGTCATGTCGGTTTGTTTTCCACTTGAGGTTAGCACGGTATTTTTCCGGGAAGATATCACTTACTTGCTCCCAAGTGGAGCGGTTTCTACGCTTTTACTTTAAGAAACCACGTCGGCCGTGTATTTTAGGGAGCGTTGAAAGTGATCTGCCATTTGTTGAGGTGTGGCTCCTTTGGTCTTCATACCTAAGACATAGGTATTGATATGGGTCCTCGGGCATTACTGTCCCATCGAACTTCTCCATTTTCGGCATTTTGAACTTTGGGGGAGAGGAATCACCTTGCTCGGATACGTGGGCGTGAGCGGGTCTTTCCGAGAGTTGGCCATTTTCCCTTGCATATCTTTTATCTGTTCAACCAACCAAACCACGTGAGGGTCGGTAGGCGGAGCGAGGCTGCCATTTTCGGGATGGAAAGCAGAGGATGGAGGTGGATTGGGCGATGAGATCGCCATTCGAGAATCTTGGGGAGGTAGTTGAGTGTATACCATCCCGTACCACAGGTTGCGAAATTGGAGCCTAGGGCGTGATTGCTCGGACCGCGAGTTTTGTTTGGGAAGCTGGAAATGTTTTGTTAGCCCCAAGTGGTAGTCCAGCGGGTGGAAGGTTTGAGATGTCAGGATATCCGCGGGGGATGTCTGTCCCTGGCAGGCATTGAGATTTCAAATTGTGGCTGCGAGGCTCGTATAGAGGCAAAGGATTGAATCCTGGGGGATGTCGAGATGCATTGGGATACAGTGGAAGCGAGGCACGTATGTGTGTTGTTGATATTGAGCTTGGGGCGCAGGGCCGGGAAATTGATTGTCTTTGAGGCGGGCATATCGGAGTTGCATGGCCCGATGCACAGTGAAGCTTTGAGCGGAAGTCTTTGTGTTCTTTGGGATCTCGTAGCTTGGCGGAGGCGGGACTGTTGATAGCTTTGAGGACCGGGGAGCGAGTATTTCTTCGTCTTCTATGAGAATGAAGGTCCCATCTGTTTGGGGAACGGCCACGGCTCCGCGGCGGCGCATAGTGTCTACGATCCAGGCTTGCTGCTCTTCCTGGCGCTTCTTGAGAGTTTCGAAGGCTCGTAGCACCTCCTCCATTGTCTGGAGGTTTCTCAGTGGTGGGGTTCCGTTTCCCTCACTGTTATCTGTTGATCCCGCCATGAGGGAGTAGCGGACTGTTCGGACGGCCCGGAGCCGGAAGGTCTATCGGACCTTGTGACCTTGATACGAAAAGGCGGCTCCCGGGTACTCTCAACCACTCTCGGTTATTTGGAGGGTGACGGGTAAGGTTTAGACATGGGAAGGCCTTTTGGATAAAAGGGGGAAAGCTCATGTGACATGCGGTTTCCGCTTTTTATTTATGATTTTTTTTTGTTGTTTTAATTTACTTAAAACAGTGTTTTCTCAGAATCCTAGGTAGGTTGGAAAAGATTGCTCTTCTTTTTCGCAACTATGCTAGATCTGGGTCGATGGAGACCATACGTGCGGCTATAAGCCCCTCGTTTTGCACTGTATTTCGACATCCCGGGGTGGGCGGCCCCGGGCGAGGTCCTATAGGGCAAGCGGTTTCCACCGGCCTAAAAGAAAAATCGAACCTAAGGACCGAGCTTTGTCATGTTCGTTTTAATGCGTTAGCCATGTGAATAGTGAACCGAGCCGGCTGAGTCAAGATCGGGTCGAAGTTCGACATGACCTCTCTTTACCTTGCTTGCGCAAGGGATGCGTGACGTTAGGCGTTGGTGGGTCATATCGTCATGGGCGACGTATTAAAGGCTTGATGACGTGGTGTCATGTGAGCATGGATGTATATCGGGACGGAACATCGTGCAGGTGTAGCCGGAAATCAAGATCGAGTCAATATTTTAGCATGACCTTTCATCGCTTTGCTTGCGCAAGGGATCTTGAGTTCCGAGCTTCGACTCGAGAAAATGGCCGGCATGGGATATGTATCCGAGCTTGTATGACACGGGTGGGTAAAAACCAACCGAGTGCGGACGAGTGTGACTCAAGACTCAAACGTGCGGGGTTGACGCTTGGCTAGGATGGGATGTTTGGAATGATCCCGTGCGCGTCCAAGAGGCCTAGGAAGACCAAACGGACTGCAAGCGAGACCACTCCGGGTTAAGGGTTGTAGTGTGCGGTGTATCCGAGGCGGCGGTGCGCATATCGTGCGGTGTGTAACCGAGGCACGATGAGTAGCGTGCGGTGTACCGAGCGACGGTGCGAGTAGTGTGCGGTCTCTAAAATTCTTTTACGAGTAAAACAAAAGTTTTTGAAGAATTTTAAATGTATGTACACGAGATGTATATTGATGCATTTTTTTGTATTTTTATTTTTTTGTAAAATAAAAAGTAAAGCACATGCACGCACACACACACAAGTTAAAGAAAGGGGTAAAATGAAAGTTTGACCCTCATCATTGTTTTAAAAATCTTTTGTTTTGTTTAAAAGTTTTAAAACAAAATATTCCCAATGAGTCGCCAAGCGAAATTACCCGGATCCGAGAGCGGCGCAATCGCGCCCGGCATCGGCATTTCCGCTTTGCGGCGTTTTCGTTGGTGGAGGTGTCTCGCCGTGTTTTGCTTTGTAGAGTCGCCACACCGTTTTTATTA
Source organism: Adenophora triphylla var. japonica (assembly GCA_022495995.1). NCBI lineage: Eukaryota > Viridiplantae > Streptophyta > Magnoliopsida > Asterales > Campanulaceae > Adenophora > Adenophora triphylla. The sequence continues at coordinate 22,932 of JAFEMH010003014.1, forward strand.
TTAAGCCCCAAAACATTGAGAAAGGGCATCGGTTTAAAAATAATAATAAAGCTGTTTTTGTGTGATGAGATTTTGAGTTCGGAGGTCGAGATGACTCCTCGGGAAGAGAATATTAGAATCTTAGAGCTCACCCAGTCGCCTCGTAAAAACGAGTCTTTCGGATACCCCTAATATTCTTTAAATGTTGTGTGTGTGTGTGTGTGCTTTTAAAAATGCATGCTGTATCGGATGTCTACATTGTACACTACATATTGAAATGTATTGAAATAGTAATGGAAGGAAGCCTTACCAATGTTGGTTCGTGTCTGTCTTCCGTTGGGGAATAGTGTTTGAGGATGGAATAGTGTTCCGGCACTGACCGGGATTGCTTTGGGAAAGGCCGGTTGTACGTGGACGAGTTTCGGCGTGAGTTGAGATTGTAGGCTGCGTTCGGGCGGAGTTTCGGCGTGCGTTGGGAATTGTCGGTTGGATTCGGGCAGAGGTTCGGCGTGCGTTGGAATCGTCGGTTGGATTCGGGCAGAGGTTCGGCGTGGGTTGGAATCATCGGTTTGACTCGGAAAGAGCCGGGACGCCTCGGGAAAGACCGAGGCGAGGCCTCGGAGTACCACGAGGGCCTCGGAGTACCTCGAGAGTGCCTCGGGGCAGCGCGGGAGCGTCGCGGGAGCGGCACTCGGGAGAAGGCCGGAGCACCACAAGGGAGCTCGGAAGGCCTCGAAAGGATCCGAAAGGGGCCGGGATATCTCCGAAGGGTCTTAGAGGGGAGCCTGAAGGCTGGGGGGAGAGGAGAGAAGATGGAAATGTGTGAAAATGAGGGAGGGGGAACCCTCTATTTATAGTGCCAGAAAACGGCAAGAAGGTCCGTACGGACCTTCTAGGTAATCTAGTTTTTTGGTTTTCCTCGATTTCAGGGAATGATGAGGATTTCTGAAATGATTATGTCCCCTCTGCAAAGAGGTCCGTACGGACCATCTAGGCATACAAAGAGGTCCGTACGGACCAACCATGTAGGGGGGTAATGATGTTCTCCGGGATTTGAGAGAATCTCGTGGACTTTAAGCGGATTTTGCAATTATGATGTCTAGGAGCAAAGAGGTCCGTACTGACTTCCATGCTTTTCCACATTTTGTAATTATGATGGCAAGCTAGTTCTCGTCGAGAGCTTTCCAACCATATATGGCACGTCTCAATCGAAGTTCGTATGAAGGAGTTATGACCTCCGGAAGTTTGCCCCTGATTTTGTCGTATGCTTGGATGGAGAGCGATCCAGATTGGGGTACTTACAATATGGCATTGCTGGCTTGGTCAGATAAATAAGAAACATATATCTAAACTCCATTAACATGGACTTTTAGACTCATATGACTCTAAATCACTTGAGAAATGTGAATCTTGTTTATTGGGATTATTGACCAAACCACCCTACACTAAGAGTAATGGGAGGGCTAGTAACTTATTGGTCATTATACATGAGATGTATGTGGACTATTAAGCAGCATTGCTAAGGGAGGATTTTGGTGTTTCATCACATTCACCGATGACTTATCTAGATATGACTATGTATATCTGATGAAGTCCAAAGGTGAATCGTTTGAGATGTTTCGAACATTTCAAGATGAAGTACAAAACAACTTGGCAAAACTATTAAGTACTTCGATTAGATCAAGGTAGTGAATATTTGAGCCAAGAGTTTGACAATCATCTCAAAATTGTGAAATTGTTTCAAGAGTTGACTCCACACGGAACACCACTATGAATGGTGTGTCTGAAAGAAGGAATTGAAACTTGTTAGACATGGTTCGTTCGATGATGTGTCAAGTTGACTTTCCTAATTCCTTTTGAGAATATGCATTAGAAATAATGCGGTTACACTGAATCGAGTCCCTACTAAATCGGTTCCTAAGGCCCCACATGAGATGTGGTATGAAAAAAGACTTAGTTTGTCTTTCAAGAAGATTTGGGTTTGCAAAGCTTATATGAAGAGACTTGTCTCTGATAAGTTAGCACCAAATCTGACAAGGTTATTTTCGGAAATTAATCTTACAACCGCAAAGAGAACAAAATGTTTGTTGCTCTATACGATTTGTTTCTTGAGAAATAGTTTCTTAATAAAGAATCTAGTGGGAGTAAAATTAATCTTGAAGAAGTTCAAGAACCCGAAAATAATATGGAACCAAGAGTAGAGACGGAACCAAGTTCACAAGAAGTTGTGGAACCAGTTCAAGATGCACAAGTCCATCGTAGAACGGATAGGTTACGATCCGAACTCAAGAAATATTGATTTCTCGTATCGGAAAGTAATAAGGTGGAAGTCATTAAGAATGATGAACCTACTTGCTATCAAGAAGCGATGTCCTCTCCTAATTCGGAAAAATGGCAAGAGGCCATGAAGTCCGAATTACAATCCATGGCTGATAATAAAGTTTGGAACTTGATTGATCCACCCGAAGGTGTAAAAACCATAAGGTGCAAATGGGTCTTCAAGAAAAGGATCGACATGGATGGGAAGGTGTATACTTTCATGACTAAGGATTGTAGCAAAGGCATTTAGGCAAATTAATAGTATTGACTATGTTGAAGCCTCTTTGCCAGTTACAATGCCGAAGTCTGTTAGAGTTTCAATTGCCATTATCACATATTATGACTATATGATATGACAAATGGATGTCAAACGACTTTCTTTAAATGAAAATATTATTAAGGATGTGTATAGTACACAACCCGAAGTTTTGTCGATCGAAGAAATTTTAATAAAGTATGCATGTTGCAAAGATCCATGAGATGGGTTGAAGCAAGCTTCAAGGAATTGGAATCTTCATTTTGATGAATCGGTCAAAGAGTTTGATTTCATCAAGTACGAAGATGAACCTTGTGTAAGCATGAAATTCAGTAGGAGCGTAGTATTATTTCTATTGTCTTATTACAATGATATCTTACTCATTGGAAAGACGAAGTTCCGACACTTAAGACTATCAAGTCTTGGTAAAGGATTTCTCAATGAAAGATATGGGTGAAGCCTCTTACATCCTTGGCATCGAGATCTATAGAGATAGATCTAAAATGATAAATTGGATTGAATCAAAATACTCATATTGACAAGGTTCTTAGAAGAGTCTAAGAAAAGTAACTTGTCAATGGGTCATGGTGTTTCTCTTAGCAATACTCATTGTCTTATTATGACAACTGATGAGCAAAAGGGAATGAATGAAGTTTCATATGTTCCGGCATTTGGATCTGTCATGTATGCCATGATTCGTACTAGACCCGACGTCTCGTATGCTCTAAGCATGACGAGTCGATACCAATCTGATCCTGTTGAGAACCATTGGATGGCAGTCAAGATGATCCTTAAGCACTTAAGAAGAACTAAGGATACATTCTTGGTATTTGAAAGGTTGGAAGATAATCTTGTTGTAAGAGTTACATAGATGCTAGCTTCCAAACTGACAAAGTTAATTTAAAATCGCAATTAGAATTTGTGTTTATACTTATTGGAGGTGCGGTTTTGTTGGAAGAGTTTCAAGCAGAAAATTGTAGCCGATTCTACTACTAAGGCCGAATTTTAGCAACATATGATGTAGCTAAAAGAGGTAGTTTGGATCAAAAGTTCATTTAGTGTTTTGGAAATGTTCCAAGTATCACTAATCAGTGGAACTTTGTTGTGATGAATGTGGTTCCATTTGTGCAAACAATGGAACCAAGGTCACAACAGCGATCTAAACACTCACTTAGAAATTTTTCGAGGAATTCATTAGAATGAGAAGACGTTAAGATATGTAAAGTATCAACCGATGATGACATTAGGGATTCACTTACAAAGACCCTCGTACAGGCAGAAGCATGATGGTCATGTTAGGTCCATGAGTATTCGATACATAGATGGAGCCTAGTGCAAGTGGAAGATTGTTGGTGTAATGCCCTAGGCTTTAGTTATGTTTAACTTAAAACCGTTATGTATCATCTTTATCCTTGATTATAGAGAAAGTTTATTTTTTGATTATTATATATTTTTCATATTTATTGTAATAATCTCCGTCCCTAATTATTAAGTGAATAATTAGTATAAATGTTAATGGATAATCATATGATGATTATATGCATAGAGATGCACATTAAATTTATGGGTACTTGTTAGTGAACAAGTGACTGGACTTGACCTGTATGAGATTTATGTCATGGTTAAATGTCATAATTAAATCTCATATGGTCGCTTCATTTAGTCCCTAGACCTGAGATTATCATGACCTTACATATGATGAAAGTTATGTTTGATTTTAGTCAAACGATATCTTAACACGATATTTATAAAGGCTATCTTTGGCATGATCGGATTCATGATGGGAAGGATGATAAGTCAAGATGGAATTTGTCCCTCGAAAGAGAGATGTTTTGCTTGGGCCCCTCGATGAGTGATAATGATGAAAGTGTATGGCCATACCCCAATGCGATTGGATTATCATTATACTCAAGATCGAGAAAGCATTGAACAAATACAAGTTGACGTGGACCATGACTTGTGTTCAATATAACATCGTGATATAAAGGGAGAAATTGAAGTGTACCATTGGAAACGTGAACTCTTACGTTATATTAATTGGGTAGACATAATGGCTTGCTAGAGTCCGCTTATGTTTTATGAGGGTCGATTTGATCGGACTCATTGCCAACATAATATAATCCTATTGGGTCACACACAGTTGAAATGAATTAGTTAAACCAAAGGAAGAAATGATTGAGATTCCTGCATATGGCATACTTGGTAGCGCGACAGAACTTGCCAAATGGCACATGTCGCCGCGCGACATAACTTGCCCATAGGTTGTTGGTGGTCGCGCGACAGGTCGTGTCTGAGGCGATTTTACAGACTGTTTCCTAATACGATTAGGAAACAAATACTAATATTAAGGTAGTATAAGTATGAGGTCTGTAAACCCTAATTGTCTAGCCGAATTTTCAAGAGAGAAAAATCACAAAAGGTTTTCTCAATTTCTTCCATAGGTTTAAGGATCTAGCAATCCTCAAGAACCGTTCTTGGTTCATTCTAAATTGTGGATACTACTAGAGGGTCTTCGCTCGTACGACGATCAAGGCCTAGAGTTCCAATCCGAAGATTCAAAGTGTTGAAGATCGAAGTTTGTGATTCAAAATCACATCGATAGATTGTTCGACAGCTCAAGAACGGAAAGCAATTAAGGTTGGTAAATTCGATCTCATAGGAATTCAATTTAATCGTATAGAACGGATCTTAGGGCTCTTGGGTTTTGTGTTATTTAGATGCTAATTCCTCTGCGCATGGACCCATAAAACCCAACAGGAGGTTGCTAGTCCCCTCCAATTTCATCATGGTGCCACCTTGCCGGCCGTATTAGCTCCTACGATATTGTCCAGACTGGCGGAGTACGGGTTTAGTGGAGTTCACTATATAGGGAGAGTACAGTATGATTGTGCATTGCTGGAGGCTTTGATCGAGAGATGGCGTCCGAAGACCCATATATTCCACCTCTCGGTGGGTGAGATGACGATCACCCTAAAGGATATTGGCATAATTTGCGGGTTGCCGATTGATGGGGATGTTGTTGCGATCTTTGGGTTCCCAAAGCACGGTTTGGGCGGTGCTGTCGGGGAGTTTTTAGAGTGTCCACGATCCCGGAGATATGAATGGGAGTAGTCTGAAGCTCAGGTGGATTACGACCTGTTTCATCCACTTCCATGACCTCGCCGAGGATACTGCTCCAGAGATTGTGGATCACTACGTACGGGCATATATCATACTTGCCTTGGGTTCTACGGTCATGCCTGATCGTACGAACAACAAGGTTAAGTTATGTTATCTCCCTCTGCATCGGGATGTTTCTAGGGTCAGCCAGTACAGTTGGGAGAGTGCTGCGCTCGCTTTTCTATATCGAGAGTTGTGTAGTGCGACTGACCCTCGGACAAGACAGTGCGGAGGATTTCTCAACGTTCTACATGTATGTTTATCTCATTTTAATGTTCATTATGTTGTTGTTTTTAAGTTTGATTTCAAATTAGCGGCATTATTTATAGTATTTGATATACATTTATTTGATATAGATTTGGGCGTGTGAGCGGTTGAGATGTGTGAGACCGCAGATCCGTAGTCAATTCAGAGATCCGGACTTCGTGCTCATGCCCCTCGGATGCAGGTATACATATATCATACGTTATTTTCTCGTCGTTATTGTTTTTTTAACTAATTCTTATAATTATTCTGTTTATGAAATTTCAGCTGGACTCAGGTATCGCTGAATCTGACGGAGGTTACTGCACATAGCTTGCGAGGCTATCGGGATCAGCTGGCCTGGCTACACGAGGATCAGGTTGTGTGGCAGCCTTATGATGGGAGATACGCTCCGCCCTACTGCACTCAGGGTGAGGGCGTATGGTTGGCGAAGGCCCCTCTCGTATGCTTTGAGAGGATCAAGTGGCATCTGCCTGATCGCGTTATGAGGTAGTTTGGCCTAATGCAGTTTTTTCCCGTGCCCCGTCTGTGCTGAGTTGCACAGGTTGCACAATTGTGATTGGCGGGGAAACAATACCGTGAATTGGAGCGTCCGCCATCAGCAACATATTGCACTATGGGACCAGCAGCACCAATATCTGGTTTCCATGGTTTACAGCACCCACGATATGCGTTACACCGATCCATATATGATATGGATCGGTGTGTACTTCCTCTTCTTCTTCATCATCATCTTCCTCTAGCATTGCATCTATATCAGTGTGTACTTCCTCTTCTTCATAAGCAACATCATAATCATCATTAACATGATCATTATGCACAAATGTGTTGGTGTAATGCCCTAGGATTTAGTTATGTTTAACTTAAAACCGTTATGTATCATCTTTATCCTTGCTTATAGAGAAAGTTTATTATTTTGATTATTATATATTTTGCATATTTATTATAATAATCTCCGTCCCTAATTATTAAGTGAATAATTAGTATAAATGTTAATGGATAATTATATGATGATTATATGCATAGAGATACACATTAAATTTATGGGTACTTGTTAGTGAACAATTGATTGGACTTGACCCGTATGAGATTTATGTCATGGTCAAATGTCATAATTAAATCTCATATGGTCACTTCATTTAGTCCCTAGACCTGAGATTATCATGACCTTACATATGATGAAAGTTATGTTTGATTTTAGTCAAACGATATCTTAACACGATATTTATAAAGGCTATCTTTGGCATGATCGGATTCATGATGGGAAGGATGATAAGTCAAGATGGAATTTGTCCCTCGAAAGAGAGATGTTTTGCTTGGGCCCCTCGATGAGTGATAATGATGAAAGTTTATGGCCATACCCCAATACGATTTGATTATCATTATACTCAATATCGAGAAAGCATTGAACAAATACAAGTTGACGTGGACCATGACTTGTGTTCAATATAACATCGTGAGACAAAGGGAGAAATGGAAGTGTACCATTGGAAACGTGAACTCTTACGTTATATTAATTGGGTAGACATAATGGCTTGCTACAGTCCGCTTATGTTTTATGAGGGTCGAGTTGATCGGACTCATTGCCAACATAATATAATCATATTGGGTCACACACAATTGGAATGAATTAGTTAAACCAAAGGAAGAAAATTGAGAGTTCCTCATCAGGCATAAGTCATCGCGCGACAGATCCTGTCGAGAGGGCTCGTCTGGTCGTGCGACAGAACTAGCCAAATGGCACATGTCGCCGCGCGACATAACAAGCCACAGAGACGATTTACAGCTTGTTTCCTAATACGATTAGGGCACAAACTCTAATACTAATGTAGTATAAATATGAGTCTGTGAACAGCCGAAACCTAGCCGAATTTTCTTAAGGAAAAATCACAACAAAGGTTTCTCAATATTCTTCCCTAGGGTTTAAGGATCTAGCAATCCTCAAGAACCGTTCTTGGTTCATTCAATGGTGTGGATACTACTAGAGGGTCTTCGCTCGTACGACGATCAAGGCCTAGAGTTCGAATCTGAAGTTTCAAGTCTTTGAAGATCGAAGTTTGTGATTCAAAATCACATCGATGGATTGTTCGATAGCTCAAGAACGGAAAGCAATTAAGGTTGGTTAATTCTATCTCATAGGAATTCAATTTAATTGTATAGAACGGATCTTAGGGCTCTTGGGTTTTGTGTTATTTAGATGCTAATTCCGCTGCGCATGGACCCATAAAACCCAACAGTGGTATCAGAGCCCCGTTCGTATGGTTAAGTTTGAATTAACATGCTAGAATGTTTATATAAATTGTTTATATGTTCGTTGCATGTTTTTGTATGCGGTAGAATTTTAATTGTTTATGTGAAACAATGTGAAAAATCGATTTCTGATTATGTTAAATTAAATCTGTTAAAAGGTTATTTTATATGATTTAATTGCTTTATGATTGGAATTGATTGAAGTTTGGAAAATCTGCAAGTTGGCTTCTGTCACGCGACAGAGTTGGCCATGGCAACTCAATGTCACGCGACAGAGTTGGCCATGGGCAGTCTGATGGCCTCGTCTGGTCGCGCGACAGATCAGGCCTTCTGAAGGTCTATGTCACGCGACAGACTTAGCCTGATCTGGGCAGAATCAGTTTGTTAATTTTTCCTTGTTAATCTGTGATTATGTTTATAATCTGATATGTTTCTGTCTTAATCTGGATGCTATAAATTTCTGGAAATTAAATTTATAGGGCTATGCTAGATTAATTCATTGTTTATGCATGCTTAATTAATTTAAATGTGATTTTATTAATTGTTGCGATGCATGAATTATGTGTTCTTATGTGTTAAGAACTTTGTTAGATGTTTAGTTGAAACATTGAATTATAATTTCATGAATGTTTAAATTGAAACATTAAATTTTGGTTTTCTGATTGTTTATGAGAAACAAGTCAGTTTACGCAAAATTTGAAAGAATCTAATTGTTTGTGAGAAACAAGTCAGTATTCAAAGTATTGATTATGTTGCAAATCAGAGCTGATATTCTAATTGTACATGTCTAGGAGAGTTCTGTCGAAGGAGAGATTTGGTACTTAAGTAGTCCTTGTGGCTCACCTATTTTCCTAGGAACTCACCTGGTGTACATTGTGATTATCTTTGTTGATATGCTTATAATCTGCTTTAAAGAACCTTCCTTTAACTTTTAAGTTCTTTATGCCAATCTATGATTAAAACACTTGAGACCACTCGAATAGTTTTGGGTGAGCTTGCCATAGCAAGGTACTTTGATTCTATTCATTTGCGAGCAAGATGAGGAAATGGTGGTTCCTACACGTTTAAAGTGGATGAACTTAATTGGGTTATCAAAATGATTTTGGACCCAAGACATAAGATGAGATTAAAATATGCTTAGACATATGATGTCTTAAATAAATCTCATAAAAGATCTAAGAGTCATATACGATATGATTGATGTTTTCTACCTAATTAATTTTAATCTTGAGCGGTGCACCATAGCGTACTTGAGATTAAACTAAAGTTGGATCTTAGCCCATTAAATGTATATTATGCTTATTTGCATTGGAATGTGTATAATTTAGTGGGAGTATTTGTGAAATACATGATTTGCTCTTAGATGATAAATGTGTTGATATTGATATGTGTTCATATAGTTTGCATATTTTGTTGTAGAAGTAGCATTATACAATAAATTGTGATTTGTCCTTGTGAAGGACAAAGTTCGAAAGGAACAGTACAAATAATTCTGATTGGATCAGAAGCCTAATGAATGGTTCTTAGGCAAATGTGTACGTTCTTGATGAATCCATTCCTGCTGAACCTACTGCGAATATTGCAAAGGGAAAATAAGGAGAAACATTAGAAACATGTTGATGATTCTAATAATATTGCTTGCCTTATAATTGCCACCATGTTTAAAGGCTCTTATGAAGAACCTTGAACATATGGAAGTTACTTTTGTTCTAGCACAATGCACAAAGGAAATGTTCAAAGTGCAAGCTAGGCAAGAGAGGTTTGATTGTGTTAATGGTTAACACAAGAAAGGGGTTTAAAAGAAAACACAAAGTAGGTAAAGCAAAGGTTGCTAAACCTAGGACAAAAGTTGCCAAAGCCGAAGAGGCTAAACCCAAAGTGTCTCAAAAGGATGAATTTTGCTACCATTGTAATGAGATTGTCATTGGAAGCAAAGTTGCAAGGCTTATCAGGAAGTCCTAAAAGGTGAAGAAGGGCAATATGATTGCTACTACTTCAAGTATCTATATGATAGATATTTTCTTTTCGACTTATTGTTTTTGGGTATATGATACCAGACATGGATCCCACATTTGTTTAAATGTGCAAGGAATAAAGAATAGAAAGCTACTCAAAGAAGGTAAATTCAACCTATGCGTGGGAATGAAGCAAGAGTTGCTGCATTAGCCATAGGGACTTATGAAGTCAATTTACCTATTGAACTAGTACTTGTTTCGAACAAATGTTACTAAGTTCCGGATTTGGGTAGGATTATTATTTTCGTTTCTTATATGGATGATGAAGGATATAATTTTCTTATTGAGAATAAGAAGTTTTATATTCATTTAATGATATGCCTTATTGTATTGCATACGTCATTGAATGGTCTTTATATCCTTGATGATGAGAAACAAAATAATATTGAAGATATCTATAATATAAATGGGAAATCTAAACCGAATAATATGAACAACGCGTTCATATGGCATTGCCGGCTTGGTCAGATAAATAAGAAACATATATCCCATTAACATGGACTTTTAGACTCATATGACTCTGAATCATTTGAGGAATGTGGATCTTGTTTATTGGAATTATTGACCAAACCACCCTACACTAAGAGTAGTGGGAGGGCTAGTGACTTATTGGTCAATTGTACATGAGATGTATGTGGACTATTAAGCAGCATTGCTAGGGGAGGATTTTTGTGTTTCATCACATTCACCGATGACTTATCTAGATATGACTATGTCTATCTGATGAAGTCCAAAGGTGAATCGTTTGAGATGTTTCGAACATTTCAAGATGAAGTACAAAACAACTAGGAAAAAATATTAAGTACTTCGATTAAATCGAGGTGATAAATATTTGAGCCAAGAGTTTGACAATCATCTCAAAACTGTGAAATCGTTTCATAGTTGACTCAACCCGGAATACCACATTATATGGTGTGTGTGATAGGAGGAATTGAATCTTGTAGGACATGGTTCGTTCGATGATGTGTCAATTTGACTTTCCTATTTCCTTTTGAGGATATGCATTAGAAATAATGCGGTTACACTGAATTGAGTCCCTACTAAATCGGTTCCTAAGGCCCCACATGAGATGTGGCATGGAAGAAAACTTAGTTTGTCTTTCATGAAGATTTGGGTTTGTAAAACTTATAAGAAGAGACTTGTCTCTGATATGTTAGCACCAAATCTGACAAGGTTATTTAGGAAATTAATCTTACAACCGCAAAGAGAACAAAATGTTTGTTGCTCTATACGATTTGTTTCTTGAGAAATAGTTTCTCAATAAAGAATCTAGTGGGAGTAAAAATAATCTTGAAGAAGTTCAAGAACCCGAAAATAATATGGAGCCAAGAGTAGAGACGGAACCAAGTTCACAAGGAGTTGTGGAACCGGTTCAAGATGCACAAGTCCATCGTAGATCGAATAGGTTACGATCCGAACACAAGAAATATTGATTTCTCGTTACGGAAAGTGATGAAGTGGAGTTTATCGAAAATGATAAATCTACTTGCTATCAAGAAGCGATGTCCTCTCCTGATTCGGAAAAATGGCAAGAGGCCATGAAGTCCGAATTACAATTCATGGCTGATAATCAAGTTTGGAACTTGATTGATCCACCTAAAGGTGTAAAAACTAAAGGTGCAAGTAGGTCTTCAAGACCGACATGGATGGGAAGGTGTATACTTTCATGACTAAGGATTGTAGCAAAGGGATTTAGGCAAATTCATAGTATTGACTATGTTGAAGCCATTTCGCCAGTTACAATGCCAAAGTCTATTAGAATTTCAATTGCCATAATCGCATATTGTGACTGTGTGATATGACAAATGGATGTCAAACGGATTTCTTTAAATGGAAAGATTATTAAGGATGTGTATAGTACACAACCCGAATTTTTGTCGATCCGAGAAATTCTAATAAAGTATGCATGTTGCAAAGATCCATGAGATGGGTTGAAGCAAGCTTTAAGGAATTGGAATCTTCATTTTGATGAATCAGTCAAAGAGTTTGACTTCATCAAGTACGAAGATGAACCTTGTGTATGTATGAAATTCAGTGGGAGCGTAGTATTATTTCTATTGTTTTATTACAATGATATCTTACTCATTGAAAAAACGAAGTTCCGACACTTAAGACTATCAAGTCTTGGTCAAGGAAAGGTTTCTCAATGAAAGATATGGGTGAATCCGCTTACATCCTTGGCATCGAGATCTATAGAGATAGATCTAAAAGGATAAATTGGTTTGAGTCAAAATACTCACATTGACAAGGTTCTTAGAAGAGTCTAAGAAAAGTGACTTGTCATTGGGTCATGGTGTTTCTCTTAGCAATACTTATTGTCTTATGACAACTGATGAGCAAAAGGGAATGAATGAAGTTCTATATGCTCCGGCATTTGGATCTGTCATGTATGCCATGACTTGTACTAGAACCGACGTCTCATATGCTTTGAGCATGACGAGTCGATACCAATCTGATCCTGTTGAGAACCATTGGATGGCAGTCAAGATGATCCTTAAGTACTTAAGAAGAACTAAGGATACGTTCTTGGTATTTGACAGGTTGGAAGATAATCTTGTTGTAAGGGTTACATAGATGCTAGCTTCCAAGCTGACAAAATTATTTTAAAATCGCAATTAGGATTTGTGTTTATGTTTATAAGAGGTGCGGTTTTGATTGTAAGAGTTCCAAGTAGAAAATCGTAGCCGATTCTACTACTAAGGCCAAATTTTAGCAACATATGATGTGGCTAAAAGAGGCAGCTTGGACCAAAAGTTCATTAGTGCTTTGGAAATGTTTCAAGTATCACTAATCGGTGGAACTTTTGTTGTGACAATTGCGGTTCCATTTGTGCAAACAATGGAACCAAGGTCACAACAGCGATCCAAACACATACTTAGACGTTTTTCGAGAATTCATAAAGAATGAGAAGACGTTAAGATATTCAAAGTATCAACCGATGATAACATTAGGGATTCACTTACAAAGACCCAGCACTGTGCAAATCTAGTCCGGAGTTGCACAATTGTGATCGGCGGGGAAACAATACCGTGAATTGGAGCGTCCGTAATCAGCAACATATTGCACTATGGGACCAGCGGCACCAATATATGGTTTCCGGGGTTTACGGCACCCACAATATGCGTTACACCGATCCATATATGATATGGATCGGTGTGTACTTCCTCTTCTTCATCATCACCATCCTCTAGCATTGCATCTACATCGGTGTGTACTTCCTCTTATTCATAATCAACATCATAATCATCATTAACATGATCATTATGCGCAAATGTGTTGGTGTAATGCCCTAGCCTTTAGTTATGTTTAACTTAAAACCGTTATGTATCATCTTTATCCTTGCTTATAGAGAAAGTTTATTATTTGATTATTATATATTTTGCATATTATTGTAATAATCTCCGTCCCTAATTATTAAGTGAATAATTAGTATAAATGTTAATGGATAATTATATGATGATTATATGCATAGAGATGCACATTAAATTTATGGGTACTTGTTAGTGAACAGGTGACTGGACTTGACCAGTATGAGATTTATGTCATGGTCAAATGTCATAATTAAATCTCATATGGTCACTTCATTTAGTCCCTAGACCTGAGATTATCATGACCTTACATATGATGAAAGTTATGTTTGATTTTAGTCAAATAATATCTTAACACGATATTTATAAAGGCTATCTTTGGCATGATCGGATTCATGATGGGAAGGATGATAAGTCAAGATGGAATTTGTCCCTCGAAAGAGAGATGTTTTGCTTGGGCCCCTCGATGAGTGATAATGATGAAAGTGTATGGCCATACCCCAATACGATTGGATTATCATTATACTCAATATCGAGAAAGCATTGAACAAATACAAGTTGACGTGGACCATGACTTGTGTTCAATATAACATCGTGAGACAAAGGAAGAAATGGAAGTATACCATTAGAAACGTGAACTCTTACGTTATATTAATTGGGTAGACATAATGGCTTGCTAGAGTCCGCTTATGTTTTATGAGGGTCGAGTTGATCGGACTCATTGCCAACATAATATAATTCTATTGGGTCACACACAATTGGAATGAATTAGTTAAACCAACGGAAGAAAATTGAGAGTTCCTTATCAGGCATAAGTCATCTCACGACAGATCCTGTCCAGAGGGCTCTTCTGGTCGTGCGACAGAACTAGCCAAATGGCACATGTCACCGCGCGGCATAACAAGCCACAGAGACGGTTTACATCTTATTTCCTAATACGATTAGGGCACAAACTCTAATACTATTGTAGTATAAATATGAGTCTGTGAACAGCCGAAACCTAGCCGAATTTTCTTAAGGAAAAATCACAACAAAGGTTTCTCAATATTCTTCCCTAGGGTTTAAGGATCTAGCAATCCTCAAGAACCGTTCTTGGTTCATTCAAAGGTGTGGATACTACTAGAGGGTCTTCGCTCGTACGACGATCAAGGCCTAGAGTTCGAATCTGAAGTTTCAAGTCTTTGAAGATCGAAGTTTTTGATTCAAAATCACATCGATAGATTGTTCGATAGCTCAAGAATGAAAAGCAATTAAGGTTGGTTAATTCTATCTCATAGGAATTCAATTTAATTGTATAGAACGGATCTTAGGGCTCTTGGGTTTTGTGTTCTTTAGATGCTAATTCCACTGCGCATGGACCCATAAAACCCAACAAAATGCCCGATCATCATTAACATGATAATTATGCCCAAATGCCCCATCATCATAATTTGGTGTTTGGGTTGATACAAGAGTTTGGGAACTTGGACCAACCCCTGCATCACGGTTATCAGTTGGTGAATACCCATAAATGGTCTCTGTGTGCCGTGTTTCAAACTCTGGATTGGGTCGATTTTCAATCAATTTTACAACCACATACAGCTGCAAATTTCCAATCCCCCCAAATTTAGCAAACTGATCGAACATTACATCCATACACGCATCATCTTCAATACGAAAAGGAAAGTACTCACCAATCCCGCTATCAAAAGAATGAGGGCATCTGTAAATGACTTCCAAATTAAATTGAGACCGATCTAAGTTCGCTTTTTTATATAACTCATCAATCAACTCATTGTATTTCCATCGGCAATTACCCCTTATTGCACATTTTGGCCCTTTTTTGAAATGAGGACCATCAAACGGTTGTTCATCATCACCTCCCCAATAACACATGAAAATGATTGGACCCCCGTTCATCTTTAACCCTACATTACGAAATCAAAGTGTTAAAATCTACATAACAAAACTCTAACATTTATATCTACAATATACTAAAACATAGTTAAATATTTAAATTTTATATCTAAACACAAGTAAAAACAATGATTAAGATGATGTTAATTTACCTTGATTCTTGATCTTCAACAATTCTGATGAAATAAAATGATGTGAAGAAGATTTAGGTTATTTTTATTTTGAGAGATACGAGTTTTGATATTAGTGTTTGTCTGAGAGAAATAGAGAAAGGTGACTGTGAGAAAGAGAGAAATAAGAAAGAGATGAAGGTAACTGAGAGAAAGAGAGAAAGGTAATAAATGAATGACATTCACGGGTTTTGATTATTTTTATGCTGACTAAAAACTGGACTTTGTAGCTGGAAAGTGGCATTCTCTGACTTAAACTCGCTACACCGTGTAGCGAGTTTCATTAAAGTTGAATTAAACTCGCTACACCGTGTAGCGATTTCAACTTTAATGAAACTCGCTACACGGTGTAGCGAGTTTAAGCCAGATATTGTCCCCCCAATAATTTCCTTCGATTCACATTTCTTATTTCATTTTTTTTTCGTTCGCGAATGTATTTTGAGCAATAAATATAGGTTAATTTAGTTATCATAATGAATATCTAAAAATTGTTACTTGTAGTACATATAATGGTGTATCAATAACAACTTTTAAATTTTAATTTGGATAATTAAATCAACTTCAAATTATTGTTCAAAATACCTTCGTACTAACATCAAATTTTTTTTTTACATGTGTTAAAAAAATAATGACTTGTTGTTGTAAGTACGCCAATCCAATTCGCGACCCTTTATAAGTGCCTTTTAATGTAATAAAATTGCACTAGGGGCGTTTTGGTAAATTTTCAGTCCATTTCGAGACTTTCAGAATCTTTTTATAAGTTTCTCGCGAAGGAAGTACTTTTAAATCATTTCTCCCTGCAAAAGGACCTACAAGGAATTATTCATTTTGGACCTTTAAGGAATTAACTCAAAATATTCCAGAAACAGGTTGTTGGCACCAGAAACGGTTAGTGGCATTTGTGTCACGCGACACAACGAGCCATGGAAAGCTGAAGCGTTACGCCGTGCGACCCAACTCGCCCTCATCAGCAGCCTATAAATAAGACCCTCCCCCTCTCATTTTGAGGATCCCTTTCCAGCACCCTACTGTTACCCTGCCAAAATACGCCCAGAACTTTGTCTCTCTCCTCCTTCCATACAAACCCACACCAATTCCTTCAATTCCCTTATCTCTCATACATAATCCACCCATCTACCTTCACATACTCCATACCAACTGAAGATCCAAGGCTACTCTCAATCTCTGGACTCGAATCCACATTCTGCAGCTGATTTGAAGGTCATTACACCTAACTTGGTGTAGTGGTTGTGGATCTACAAGGGTAACAACTCCCTTCCTCCTTCTCTCTCTCTCATATTTGCCATTTTGCTTGTTTCATTGCAATCTCTATTCATCCACTTGATAATTAAGCTCCATCTGCTTTAATTATCAAGTGGCAATCGCCATCTCTCTGTTTAATTCATTTGATTGGTTTAATTTCATGTTCATGGTTTAATTGGATCATATTTGTGGCTTGTTCATCAAGGGAGTGTGGATCCCTCCATATCCACATCCCCCTTGGTCGATTCGTAGTTAATCCATTGTTTTCTGAGGTTTATTATTGTTGTAATTGGATCTGGATCGATCTCAGTTCGTTTGTGCTTAATTCTGTAAGGTTTCTGCATGATGGCAACCTGTGTCACGCGACACAACTAGCCAGGCAGGTCCTGTGTCACGCGACACATCTTGCCAATCTGCAGAAATCACATTTCAGTTGTAATCTGTTTATCATTCATTTGTAATTGGGATGTGGCCTCCCATAGTAAATGGTTCACAAGATGTAATTTCCCCAATTGAGCAATAAAACAAAGCATTTATATGCATTTTATCACATATCTTGTCTCACACATTTGCACACACGTTTGAATGAATTGGATGTTGAATATAGAAAGACTCGTTTGCGAACGAGGCGTGTTGGGTGAACTCTCAGTTCTTCCCAACACGTAACCTGACCCCCGAACTCATTTTCTTTTTTCAAAAGTTCAATGTTTCCTTTAAAACGGCGTGGCGACTCTCATTTTCTAAATTTTTAGCGAGCGTACATTCAGTTGCTGAATTATGTTTTTGTTTAAAATATTTTTTTTTACATGTGTTAAAATAAATGATGACATATTGCTGAATTAAGTTTTTGTTTTAATTTTTTTTACAAGTGGGACGGAGGTATTAATATATTCAACTCTTCTTCATAAATTATGTTTATGTTTAAATTTTTTTTATATGTATTAAAAAAAATATGTCATGAATAATTGCAACAAAACCAAACACAAACTGTACAAAATAATTTTAAAAAATTAAAATAACATCAAAAAATAAATACTATTATCAAGTTAGTGGCCACATCCTGGCCACATAGGAAATCTTACATTAATTCATTAAAATATTTAGGAAATTCATATAAACCAAATGAACTTAAAAGTCACTTAACTTCACTACTTCACTATCCTTAGGAAATACCTGTAAAACAAATGAGTTTAACATTATTTACTATATGATTGATTCTAACAATTTAGCAAAAATAAGAAAATATGCACCTTCAACACATTAGGGAGTGCGATGCTAAGATAACGTGCTGATGATGATGGAATGGGGTGTCAAACAACAACCTAAATATTTCAAAACAAACAATTAGATGAAAGTATTAATGATGATTGAAAATTCACTAATTAATATATCATACCTTCTGAAGTATCAGAACAGAACCAACAGATATATCTTTTCCAAATTCTCTCTCAGTCACTTTGTGATGAATGGAAGCTTCTATGGTATCCGTAGGATCCTAATAATTTTATCTCAGTTAGTAACTCAAAACACATTTCACCCATGATAGAAAGCATACTAAGCTCATATCCTAACCTTTAAAGTCACCTAGAGATCACCAAACTCATTTAGTGTGCAGGACTTGATAACAGCAACAACCTAATAGAACATACATAAATGTAAAAAATCAATCAAATTTACACACATTTAACTATAATTAATCTTGATATTATACCTGATCCACCCTGTCAATAGTATGGCATTTCTTCTTGATAGAGCTTAACGGATAATATGTACCCGCTTCAGCCTGAAATTCTATTGCAGAGAGCCAAGGACTGTCTTGAAAAGCTTCATCCTTCACCGGATCTTCAATCGCTCTTCGTATATATTCTTGGGTTGCGATCGGTGTTTGTTGTGAAGATAAGTTCTGACGGTCGTAATTTCTCTGACGCATGGCGGACTGTATGGCACCGGCGGGATCAGGAATAACACGCGATGAAAAGGAGCCTTCACCGCGAAAAAAAAAACGCTGCTCGTTAGGATCCATTTTTTGGGTTTTATAGATTTTGGATTGAGAAGATTGAGTGAGGGTTGCTAGGAGGATACGAGAGAGAGAGAGAGAGAGAGAGAGAGAGAGAGAGAGAGAGAGAGAGAGAGAGAGAGAGAGAGAGAGAGAGAGAGAGAGAATGAATGAACGAGGAAGGAGAGGAAGAAGGGAAGATAAATGAATCTGGAAAACTGGGATGGAGTATTTAATAAAGCTTAACTCGCTACACGGTATAGCGAGTTTGACTTGGGCATGTCAAACTCGCTACACCGTGTAGCGACTTTTGTTTAATTAATTGTCCTAATTAATGACCAACTGTCAAACCCTAATTACATTGAACTTGCTACACGGTGTAGCGAGTTTGACCAGCCCAAGTCAAACTCGCTACACGGTGTAGCGAGTTAAAAAAAAAAGACATTTTGGGCAAAACTTTGAACAGTAAATCATATTGGGAATTAAAAAATTAAAAATGTATTATTTGAGAAAAAATCGCCAATCATATATATTTAATTTTAAATTTTAGAAAAATTGAAAGTATTTGGGATCAATTATTAATCTGATTGATTTTTTTTTTTTAGTAAACGATAGAATCATTTTCTTTCATATGAAAAAAGATGACACTTCACAAAGGTCGAAGGCTCATCCCAAATGATTTTCTTTAATCATTTTCTTTCAATTCAATCATTAATCTGATTGAATTGAATCAATTTTGTTTGGAAATCATTTTTTAATACTTTCTATTTAAACATGAGTAGGTGTTAGGGGAAACCTGTTTCTCCATAAGTTATAAAAAGTTCACTTTAAAACAGTAAGTTTAGGCTTTAAAACATCAAGTTGATATATTTAAAAACAAGACTTTTTATAACTTATGAAGAAACAAGTTTCCTCCAAAATTTTCTGTTTAAACATTATTTAGACATCGTTTCTTCGATGGTATCTATTTTGAATTTTGAAACAATGTTTTTATTTTGGGACAAAATTTTCTAATAATACTTATTTTAACATATACATTTGTGTTAGGGACTATAATTGCTGTCGCTAATGTAATTGCGACACTTAATTAATGATTTTCTATAACCCCTTATTATTGTTAACGATACTTTCTTACGGACTCATTTTTCTATATAAATTGCATTACAAGTTATTATTTCCTAAACCAACTCTAGTCATTGTTTTCTAAATCAACTCTAGTTATAATTCTTCTAGAGTTGGTTTAGGAAACAAATTACTAGAGTTAAACAATATCTTAATGCAATTTATATAGAAGAAGGAGTCTGTGAGAAAGTATTGTTAACAATTATTCCCTCCGTCCCATCTAGTGTACACTTATTTCCCGTTTGGTCCGTCTCAGTCGAGTGTGAACTACCATAAATGGCAAAGGTTTTAATATTTTATATTCTCCCTATCCCACCCACTCATTCTCTCTCTTCATTTTTCACCATACAATTTATTCAACCAACCTACTATTAACTCCACTCATTCTCTCTCTTCATTTCCTACCACACATTTTCATTATCTTAATAGTATTTCTTAGTTATTGTGCCCAAAATCTTAATGCACACTTGGGTGGGACGGTGGGAGTATGTCTCTGTTTAACTATCTACGCTAACAACACTGTCACTTTTTACATTTCTTTTTAAATCTTGTGGCAAATAAAATTGTGTACTCCCTCTGTCCCATAAAATATTACCCCTTTTACTATTTTGGACGTTCCACTTTAAAGTCTCAATTTCCTAAAAAGGAAAAATAATTTACTATTTTCTCCACTCATTCTCTCTCCTCCCACTCACAACACTTTTCAAATTTACTATTCTCTCCACTCATTCTCTCTCCTCCCACTCACAACACATACTTTAATAACATTATTTCTTATTTGCCATTCTCAATAGTAAAGGGGTAAAGTTCTCCGGGAAGGAGGGAGTATATTTCTTCGGGGGATCGAGGATATGGATGACCAAAACCGGTTCCGGGCCCGGTTCCGGTTCGGAACCGCCGGTTCCGGTTCGGAAAATGTATGAACCTTAACCGGCCCGGATTGTTCACGGTTCCGGTTAATCCGGTTCCGGTTTTCTCCCCGGTTCGTCCGGTTCCGGGCTTTTTCCGGTCCGGTTCCGGTCCGGTTCTATTGAAAAACAATGAATTTCGTCCGGTTCACGGTTCCGGTTCCGGTCCGGTTCACCATTTTTGTGACCCTTAACCGGCCCTTATCCAAATCGGTTCCGGTTACCCCGGTTCCGGTTTTTGTGACGGTTCATGGCGGTTCCGGGCTTTTCCGATCCGGTTCCGGTCCGGTTTTCCGGTTCCGGTCCGGTTCCGATCCGGTTTGGCCATCCCTAATCGAGGATATTATCATTTACTAACCTTTTACTCCTAATGTTTTTTTTTTTTTGACTGTGTTCAAATCCATTCCCAACACCAGTCGAATTCAAGAACGGGACGCGGGAAAGCTTTCTTGATAAAACCCCAAGCTATCTTCCGGTTCCCAATTTCCTCCAACCCAAGTCTTCTCCGTCTTCATCCCCCCCCCCCCCTCTCTCTCTCTTGTGCCTTTATTCTATATTCCTTCTTCACGTAATTAATCGCAACAAATTTAATCGATCAAATCAAATTGTTACTGCTTCTGAAATTTATTTCTACGAACAATGTCGCGGTGTCAAGAATTTCCGCCGTTAGGGTTTATGTGGAATGGAGTCTGCGGTAACGAGCTAATTGAATTGCTTAAGGTTTGTCTCATGTTTTTTCCATTATTTTGTCTCTATATTTGATTCTATACAAACATTTTCTCTTTGTGTGTGCGTGAGAGTAAGTTAGGGTACCTTAATTGATTGGTTCTAAGGACCAATTTGAGCTGCATATCAAATTGGGAACTACTCCCTCCGTCCCATAACAATGTGCACAAATTTCCGTTTTGGGTGTCCCGTCCATAAGTCCCACATTCCTAAAATGGATAATTTTTAGTATCATTATATATATCGTACCTCATTTGTCATGCTCACATACTCTACTTCTGTTGAACCTTGTCTCTTTCAGACTTTCAGTAGAAATTTTGGTTTCCTTGCAAGAAATTTACATGTTTAAGGTACTTGGAAGTTATTTTAGTATTTTTGTTTTCTAACCTTGTTCTACTTCAGGTTCGAAGAGAATATGCTGAATTCGAGAAGGCGGCAAAAAGGAAAGCGAAAAGGATGCAGAGGAAATCCAACAAACGTGAGCACGAGCAGGACATGCATAAAGACGATAAGAAACAAAAGATTCAAGACAAAAGCAGAAGTGATTATCAACATACAAGAGAAAACAAGTTACAAGATTTGAAGAAATTTGCAGAATTCCAGCTTAAAGAGTTGTTAGAAAATTGGGTCCCACCTCCTATTCAGAGTGAGCAAACTGAAATTGATGATCTGCATTGGCTTTTTGACTCGAGGGGTCCCACCAAGCCAAAAATTGAGACATCTAGCACTTCCAATTTTTCGTTCTCCTTAATGAATGGTTTACGTGCCCTGCCATATACTCTGTTATACTGACTGTTAGTAGAAGCGGGTTGAAAGAGAAAAGGCCGAATCCAAGGAGGAAAGAAGGAAAGCAAAGAGGATTCAGAGGAAATCCAGATTGCATGTGCACAAAGAGGATACGAAACAAATGATTCAAGAGAAAATGCATTCGGCATATGAAGCAACTGCTGATGCATTCGACATCAGGTCTGTGACTACATTCTACACTCAACAACACCTCACAATAGGGTGCACTCTTCCCTCAACTGTACACAGGATGTAATTACAAAATCCAGAAGCTAAACTAGCTGCATAATTTGGAGCTTGAATTCAAAAGAGAAATTAATCTAAACTTAAGGACCGATTCCATCTTCCTTTCAGATATTCTTCTAACGAAAGGTTGCTGTTCTTATCCACACTACTGAATGATGCAGACCTGTCATCGACATCAAGAAATGCAAGACTCAAGTGAGACCTTGCACTTGATTCTGGGTAAACCTCGTCATCATTATCCAAATTTTCTGAATCAATTTGATCTTCTTGTTCGTTCATCGCTTCTTCCTCAACTTCCTCCCCTCTTAAGATCTTCAATATCTGGAATATAAAAGAGCTGAATCTTTAAGAATTTTCAGGGCATAGGTTCCTTTTCTTTTTTTTCTAGTTTTGCTAAAATATAATGAACTATGATGGGACGGAGGGAGTAATAATTAATTTAACTTTATATTACCTGATTCATTTTAGGACGCAAGCGAGCTGATTGTGTGAGACTTCGAGTTGCTGCTAGAGCCATTTTAACCATTTGATCCTTATGAATATCTTCATCCAAATTCGGGTCCAATATGCTACCTAGATCTCCCTTCTCTAGTTTTGGCTTTGCCTGAACATGAAATACTTAGGTTATTTACAGGGATTAACATTCAGGAAACATTCTTCGCATTTTACTAGAATAAGAATACTTACCCACATGACCAAACTTTCTTGACCTTTAGTTGTTTCTGAACTAATAGGTCCTTTTCCGGTCAACAATTCCAGAAGAACAACACCAAATGAGTAAACATCGATCTTCTCACTGACTTTCCCGTACATAAAATACTCAGGAGCTAGATAGCCGAATGTTCCCACTACGTCGGTGTTAGTCAGTGAAGATGAAGTTGTGGGTCCCCATAAAGCTAGCCCGAAATCTGATAACTGTTGAGAGAAATCAGAATCATCCTCAGTTTGATCCCTTCCCACTCTTTTTAGCCTTGAAATTATTTACAAGAACAAAAAAATTAGAGAAATTTATGAAATTACCTGTGGCTCGAATTCGTTAGAAAGAAGAATGTTTGAAGACTTGATGTCTCGATGAATGACTGGCCGAGGACATTCATTGTGGAGGTAATTTAGAGCTTCAGCGATCCCGACAGCTACGTTGAATCTTACTTCCCATGACAATGCAGATTTATCTTTGTTGTTACCTAAAATAGAACAAAATAAAAGCACATCAGTACAGTTTTCAAGATAATTTACCCACACGCACAAAAAAAAAACCTTGATGAAACTTGCCGCGTAAATTTTCCTCCAAGTTCCCTCCCGACATAAAATCGTAAACTGAGATCAGATCATTGTCTTCTACACATATACCGAGAAGGGGCGTAATGTTTTTGTGATCCAACGAGATCATAATATCAATTTCCATAATGTAATCCTTCCATGCTTCTTTAGATGACTTCAAAATCTTGACAGCCACAGTCTTTCCATCAGGAAGAACCCCCTTGTATACTCGGTTGCACCCTCCTTTTCCAATCAGATTATCTGCAAAAATTAAAAAAGTAGGAAGATCATTTTGGGACGGAGGGAGTACTAGAAAGAGGGATAACTAAACCAACCTGGGGAAAATTTACAAGTTGCGGATTTGAGGATTTCGTAACTGATCCACTGACAACCTGACGAATTTGTCTTGATCAAAAGCTCGAGAATTTCACTCTTTGTATTCATCCCTATCTTATCACTTCTCCCCGAACCCAAAGAATCTTCTTCGGTCTTTGGACTATCTCCATTACTGCTAGAAGGAGTTCCTGGTATGGACCTGTTTGGCAAATTCATTACCCATTTCACTACAGACATTTTCCTAGCTTCAAGTGCTGTTGGAGACAACGAACTTGTTGCTCGTAGCAAAGGCCAACCTGGCCTTTGCTGCGTGAAATCCTCTTTATAAACAGAAACCAGGCCCAAAGTTTTTTGTCGCCTTTCAAATGAGCCCATCATATCTTCGTCTCTAACACTATGAATAGCATCACAACTTAATCTTCCCATTTCAGATGCCTCGGATTCCCCAAATTCAGACACACAATCTTCTGCAATCGAGCTTCCCATGGTGTAATAACTTGGTCTTGGATCGCTCATTGCACCTAACATCGTTAATTAAAAGTCTATTAACCTTAAATTAATCAAAAAATAGTACCTAATCTTAATTCTTAGTACAATATAATGGTTGTCAAACCTGGCTGTTGGGGATTGGATGAGCTCTTGAAAACAACCCTTCCATGGTGAATGGCTATGACTTCAGTTGTTAAAGGCAGTCTCTTTGTGCAGTATTTTGCTATAGATAGCCAACCCCTGTGATTGAGAAAGGACTCAAATAATTCCTCAAAATAATTATTTACCCAGTTTTTTATTTTCCGAAAAAATTAAAAATTACCCGAAAGCTTTGTGACTACTGATTCCTAAAATTAGAGCCACAGCTGCATAATTCTTTGCTTCTCTCACCAATACTTTCCGAATCGAATTCCCTCTCACCAAATGACCCGTAAGATCAACCTGGAAAACATTTATAAAACTCAAAATTTTCTATCTTTTCCCCTGAAAATGTATACAAACTAGCATTCTCTTACCCGTGCCACTAGCACGGTGACAGTGACAGTACACAAATTAAAGAAATGATGAAATCGTCTTCCTCCCATCCAAAAAAAAAATCTACCCAATACCCCTGATGATTACTTTGTTCAATAATCAACATTTGATGGAGGGTGGTTTGTTTGTGTAACTACCGTAGATAATTGACAGTATAAAACACACACTCACACATACTCTTACCTGTTTCTGATCACACAAGCCTTCATAATCAGCCAAATAACTATCCAACAAGGGTTGATTCTTTGAAGTTGAATCTGACAAAAAAAAAAAAAAACACAAATTCAAAATGAACAACTCAACTTTTGCTAGATTAAATGTATTTAATTTAACCAAAAAAACATGCTCAAGAATTCAATGAAAAGCCAGTCAAAAATTACCGGAATTTCGACAAACATGAAGTGCAATGACATGATCCCCTGAATCTGCAACCTTAACAAGAGCCCAATCAAGAAGCTCTCTTGTATGTCCATCGAATCGAATTCCCACCAAAATAATCTTCTTCTTCTCAACCCCCCCATTATTAACCTCCTCCACTGTCATTTTCTCGAAACAATCCAAGCTTTATTGATCTCAATTCTCAGAAACAATTAATCCATAAAAATTCAACCGCGATTTCGCCTTTCGAATTCTCAAGGTACAATCTTTATACACTTGCCTTCACCAGAATTTGAATACCCTTTGAAGCAATTACAATCCCACTCTGTAATTGTTGAAGACAACAACAAAGAGGAAAAATGTGGTTTGGTTGTGCCCCAAAATAATGGAACAACTTCTTATTATCTGCAAAAAAGAAGATGAATTTATTCAAACAAAAAAATACCCATTATAGAAAAAAAAAACATTAATTACAAATAAAAGAATTCAAGGGCCCGCGCAAAGTTCCAAAATAGAAATATCAAAAAAATTCAAAAAGTAAATACATATCACTAGCATACAATTAAAGAAAATTAAAGAAAACCCACCTAAAAATTCAAAGGATTTGTCATTCAGACCCATCATGATTCTCTTTTTAAAATATTAAAGTTGCCGCCAACGATCATCAACCACCTACTTAAAACTCTGGGAATTACAGAGGTGGGGTCAAAGTTTTCTGTGCTGACGGACCTTTTAACAACAAAATTGGAAAAGAAAAAGAAGAATGTTTTTGGTTTTTGATAAATAAATTCATGGAAATGAGATCTGAAAAATCCAAATAGTAAAAGAAAGTGAGGAGAGAGAAAATTGGGTGACCGTCCCGCAAAATTTGGCACAGAGCCCGAAGGGATATGATATTTGTAAATGTACTAGAATAAGTCGGTATTCGAGGATACGTAATTATTTTTTTTTAATTAAGCCCGTGTTCGAGGATATTTTTTTTTTAATTTAATTTTTTTTTTTTAAGAAATCTAATTAATTTTTTTTTTTAAAAGAGCAAAATGGAAAAGGGACAAAATAATGAATAATGAAGGCAAAATTAACCCTTCCCAAATCCCCTGATATTGATAACAGCCCCCCTCCCCTCCCCTCCCCTCTCTCTCTCCTCTTCTCTTCTCTCTCTCTCACACACACACGAACAAAACCTCTCTCATCGTCACCTGGACATCATCGACCGGTGAATCGGACTTACCTCCGTCGTATAATTTGTCGCTATTATTTCACTCCCGGCGCACACTACCCTCCCCTTTTTAATTTCACTTTCTCTTTCCTCTCCTCCACCCACAAAGCCCTTTTTATTTTTATTTTTATTTTTTGTTTTTGAAGGTTTCTCTCTCTCTCTCTCTCATCTCGGCTAAAATCCTGTTGTTGGTTGTTGGTGGTTTTTTTTCTGGTTTTCTAGGGTTTCTACTACCAAGGGATTTCGAGTGAAAGAGTCGATTGGATTGGTGATTTTTCCTCGGTTTCCATGGTGTCGGGAGTGAGTGAGTGAATTTTAGTTGAGTTTTTTTTTTTTTTTTGAATCTTGTAAAGAAAACGTTTGATCTTGGAGAGATTAGCACCGTCGGAGCAGCAATGGCGGTGGTGGCATCGTCGGAGCGTCAAGCGGACCTGGAACAACTTTTTTTTTTTTGGGCAAAATGGGAAAGGAATCAAAAAGTGAGGGCAAAATGGGAAATTCCCCCATTGGAACTGTTCATAGAACTGTTCATGGGGGAGGTTTCATTTATACTATAGATATAGATACTCCCTCCGTTCCGAAATGGCAAAATTTGTGTCTTGCACGGGAATTAAGAAAAACGAGATAGGAAAGAGAAAAAGTGTATAGTGAAATAAATGTTGCGAGTGAAAGGTAATGTAGAAAAGAGAAAGTGGGGGTAGGGAATAGTTAGTGAATATTTATTGTGAGAGTATGATAAGTGGGTCCCACAAATAAAAAAGTAATAAAAAACTTTTCATTTTTGAGTTATGCCCTTCAAATGGGATGCCCAAAAAGGATATTTGTGCCCTTTCGAACGGGTCGGAGGGAGTATTTAATAACTTTCGAAGAACCAATGGCCTAGCGGTATTCAGGTGTGGGGGTGTGTTAATCTATCAACAAACAAAAAGTCATGTCCTTTCGCGGGAAAAACATATATTTTCGTTAATTTTCTAACGTAATTGTAACGGAAGACTAACTTAATTAAGTTTTTGGACTCAAAAAACACATTTCCCTATTCCAACACATTTTATAAATCGAAATAATCATTCAACTCTAGCATATACTCCATCCGTCCCGCTCGAAAGGGTACAAATTTTCTTTTTGGGCGTCCCATTTGAAAGAGCACAACTCAAAATGGAAAGTTTTTTATTATTTATTTATTTATGGGATCCACTTGTCATACTTTCACAATAAATATTCACTAACTATTCCCTACCTCACTTTCTCTTTCCTACATCACCTTTCACTCACAACATTTATTTCACTATACACTTTTTTTCTTTCCTACATCACTTTTCTTAATTTTCGCGCAAGGCACATACTTCGCCCTTTCGGATGGGATGGAGGGAGTAAGAAATTAAGAAACAAATAGATGCTTTCGATAAAATTTTCAAAATTTGAGAATGTGCTTGTGGTCATATTTTTGGAAATTGGGTTAGTTTAAATTGTTCAAAAAAGAAATTGAGTTTGTTTAAAGGGAAGGCAAAAAAAAAAAAAAAGGATTAATTTACGGGAAACACATGATATTAACAACCGACAGTTCGGACGGGAAACTCTCAAGCGGTTATGTCGGTTGACGGAATAAAACGGCAAGATCATTCACAATTTTTTTTCTTCAAATTATAACCTTTCAATTACAATGTACTCCCTCGTTTCCGCTTGAAACTTCACCTTTTACCCAAATGAATGTTTTGATAAAAGCTTCACCTTTTCTAAAATGGTAATAAATGTGGACCCCATTTGTCAATCCCACTCACTTTTTCCTCTTACATACTTAAATTGTGAAATCCACTTGTTATATCCACTAACTTTTCCCCCTCACATATTTAAATTGTGAGTCCTACTTGTCATATTCACTCAAAACTCTTCTTCCACTCATTACCTTTTTTAATTTACATATTTCACTTAAATTGTGAAGCATTGGGCGGGACTAAGAGTATAAAAGTTAGAATCATTTATCTTTTCGAGAAAAGGTACGGGCCTATATAATTGAATCAAATGCTTATAGACAAGATCACAACAATTTAATACGATAGGAAAAGAATTGAACAATAACTAAAAGACGAATTTAACGCTTGTGTGGGCCTAATTGAGGTGCGGTGTTGGGGGTGACTTAATGGCAAGGGCACATCACAGATTCACAAGTGACAAATATGAATGTGCGGTGTTGGAAACTTTCTTCTGCTCCCTCCTATTTAATTTTATACCAATACTCTTTGTTTCAACATAAAATATTTTTTTGAAAATATTTTCCGTAAATAGCTTATTTTACGGTGTTTGGTTGTTTTCAAAAAACGTTTTCCCATTTTTCAGTGTTTGATTGTTTTTCGGAAAATATTTTTCCCATTTTTCGGTGTTTGATTGTTTTCAGGAAAATGGAGAAAACGTTTTCGTAAAAACATTTTACGCCCTTTCTAAATAAATGACTTACGAATTTTTTCTAAGTAAAAAATATTTTTCAAAAAATGGTAACACCCTCACCCCCCCACCCCACCCCAACTCCTGCCCCCACCCACCCACCCACCCACCACCCCACTCATCACCACCACCACCACCACCACATCCCCATGCCCCTACCCAAGTTGGGTTAAAAAAATTATTCATTTTAAATTTATTTTTAACAACTTCCCACCTCACTCCCCGCCCCCATTGGGTAAAAAAAAATTTAATCATTTTAAATTTATTTTTAACAACTCCCACCCCACCACCCCATGCCCCCACACCCCCTTAGGTCAAAAAAATTTAATCATTTTAAATTATTTTTAACAACTCCCCACCCTATCTCTTTCAATTTATCTCAAATTGTGTTTTTATCGAAAAATATTTTCATTAAACACATGAAAATATTTTTCTAAAAACATTTTCCTTACCGAACAGTCGAAAACATGTTTATCTCATTTTCCGAAAAACATCTTCATCTCATTTTTCGAAAAAAAAACATCTTCATTTTTATTATAAGATGGAGGGAGTATTTACAATCTCTTATCCGACTCAGACATTCCACATTTTTAGTAATTGGATCATGTTAAATTAGTATCATTTCGACCCTCTTTATATTGTTTATGGATGTCTACACAAGTAGTTAATGCATTAATCAGTCTCCTACTTTGTAATCTTTCTTTTAGATTCTCTTTTACATTATTAAAGTATTTATTGACATATGGATATTATATTTTCTTTTTAATCCGTTTTAAAATAAGTACTCCCTCCGTATCTAAATGTTTGTCCCATTTGACTTTTCAAACATTTTAATTTAGTGATTTTGAAGCTTTAATTTTGGTTATTTTTACGAACGCTTTGAAAATTATTGATAATATACACTGCCGTTATGTAATATTCCGTCCCTAAATGTTACAAGTTTTGAAAATTTAGTGATTTTGAAGCTTTAATTTTGAAAATGAGACTAACTTTTTGGGACAAAGAAAAAGGAAAAATGGGACAAACATTTAGGGACGGAGGGAGTATATTATTTTAAATAAAAAATTTAATGCAAATATTGTTTGGTCAGATATCTTTTTCCCACAAATTTAACACACTTTTATGTTAATGGTAGAGATAATGGTCTAAATAGACCGGAGTCTTAATCAGCAGAATTATGTCAGCAAATATTGTTTGGTCAGATATCTTTTTCATCACTAAATTATTATTCCACGTAAGCATATACAACAATTAAAGCCATGTGTACAACCACGTGGAATAAACTTTCTTAAGTCAACGTCAAGGTCGTCTCTCGCATTTGACTAGTTAATACTCTCTCCCCGCCCCGCATAAAAACGCACTCTTCCATTTTGCAAGGTAATTAAGGAAAAGTGTAAGTGTTGTCAGTATGAAAAGTGAAGTAGGAGAGAAAAAGTAGGGTAGGAAATAGTAAGTTGATTGGCGTTGTGAGTGTAAAAGTAAAGTAGGAGAGAGAATTAGTGTGATGAATAGTAAAGATTCTTTATCATTTTAGGAAAGTGCATTCTTATGTGAAACGCCCAAAATGGCAAGAGTACATTTTTATACGGAACGGAGGGAGTATTGTTTAAGAAATTTATTTTACTAATTTAGAGTATAATGCTTACTATAATAATAAAATTATATAAAGTTTTTTTTTTTATCTATAAACACGACCCTTTTTTTACTTACAAAACGGAGAGAGTATTTACCATTGAATAATTTTTTTTTACGTACGGTGACATTTTCTTAATTAATTGAAACTTCATTTAAAACGTGCGGTGACATATTTGTGATTAACTTACACTTTTTCAAGAACAATAATAGTGTTTTTCGGTGTTAGGTCTAGTGTAAAATTGTAACAGTTGTCGTTTTTCTAGTGCGAGTATTATTGTCAAATAGTTCAGCAGTGTTAGTGTTAAAAATAGTGTCATGTGCAGTAATAAAAAATTGCAGTATTAGTTATAAAAAGAGTCATACGTGTTAATAACTTTCGATTATTTACGAAAATGTCACCGCGTTAATTAAAAAAAAAAACAATTATTTACAAAAATGTCACCATGTGTTTGTTAAAAAGTTACAATTAATTATGAAATTGGCATCGCACATTATTAAAAACAAGTTTTTTTTCTCAAATTAATTGAAAAAAAAATGATTTCTTTTCTAAATTTTTTTGACTATTTATCAAGTCTTAACTAACTCCAAATTTTGTGGGGTTTTAGGTTTGGTCCCACTTTAGGTGTACCAATTAACAACCAATTACCTCAGCACAAACCTAACTTCAAAAATATCATTGAGATGATCCACATGAATGGAATAAATAATTGTATTAACACTTTGATTCAAAGATTTGAATATTGTTTTGGAGGGGTAAAATCGTGGAAATTAAAATAGTTAATGTGATTTTAAAAGAGTCTAATCTAAATGCATTTTGAGTATTTAATATTTGGTTAACGAAAATTAGAAATATGTTTGATTCTAACGAGTTCAGATCATGTAATGTAAGCTCAAGCTTGGCTTGTTAATATTTTTACGAAGTTTGGTATTGTGTGCTACTTGGATTATAGAGCCGAATTTAAATGCGTTTCGAGTGTTTAATATTTGGTTAACCAAATTAGAAATAGGCTTGATTCTAACGAGTTCATCACGAGTATTTAATATTTGGTTAACCAAAATCAGAAATATGCTTGATTCTAACAAGTTCATCGTATCAATGTAAGCTCGAGCTTGACTCGTTAATATTTTTACGAAGTTTGATATTGTGTGCTACTTGGATTATGATTCTTAAAGAGCTTTAGTCAAGTTGATTATTAAGTAAAGCGAGCTCGAACCAAAAAGGGGCCAAACCTAATTCACAACCCTTATTTGTTTGAAACTTATTATTAAGTAAAGCGAGCTCGAGCCAAAAAGGGGCCAAACCTAATTCACAACCCTTATTTTTTTGAAACTTATTATTAAGAGTTGTTATTGTGTGAAACTAGTTCTATGATAAGTTATTCTAGAACCTGTTTTGCTAAAGTGTTTTTTCTAGTACAATAAAGTGTCTGTTGCAATATAAACAAAGTGCTTGTTCTATTATGACACTAATAAACACATTTAAATCGGTTGTAATGTTAAATAATGCGGTGATATTGTTGAAAAATAGTGCCTGTTGTAGTATTGAAAAGTGCCTCTTGTAGTATTGAAAAATCTCTGTTGTAATATTGAAAAGTGTCAAAGCAAATTAAAAAATACATGCATGTTGTAGTGTTAAAATATGCATGTTGTAGTGTTAAAATATGCCTCTTGTAGTATTCAGAAGTGCCTTCTGCAGTATCAAAAAGTGTCATGTGAGTTTCGATTATTTATTACAAAAAAATGTGTCTGTTGTTGTGTAGAAAACTGCCTCTTATAAGTTTCAATTATTTACAAAAATGTCACCGCACATTTTGAGAAGTTCTATTTATTTACAAAAATGCCACCACGCCTATTTAAAAACACGTTCTACGCTCAGACGAGCGTAGAACACGTTTTACAAGAAATTTTCACAATTATTAATACTTTATTTTCAACTAAATAATACTCCCTCCGTCCCATAATACCTTACCCGGTTAATACGAACTCAGTTCAATCAAGTTCAACTTTGACCAAACTTTAATATCAATTTACTTATCATAATAAAAATCTAAAAATTGTTATCCATAAAATAACCAAATGATTTATCAATAGCAATTATTGAAATTTCATTAGAATGAATAGATTGATATTAAAGTTTGGTCAAAGTTGAACTCGATTGACTTGCTACTGTTCATACTGGGGAAGGTATTATGGGACGGAAGGAGTATTTTTTGTAATGTTTTCTTTGCCTGTGAGTGTCATTCATTATGGTATATTTCCCCAGTCCCATTATAAAAGGCACAAAATAAATTTTATATAAAAATTAAAGAAAATATATAGTGCAGTTAGCAGTGGCGGATCTACACCAAATATTTTGTTGTTGCCTGTTTTTTACTAAAAAAAAAAAAATTGACGCAAAATTAAAATTCAAAATATTTACATACATAAGAGATAATAGACTTCATTCACTAGGCATCAATTTACATGCATAAATATAATTGAAAAGCAATCCATAACATAAAAAGATATGAATGATTCATGTCAGATAATCAATCAAATTATTGTTCATGAAACTTAAGTTGTAACCTTGTAATCATTTTGAATGAAAAAAATAATGGAACGATTTTTCTAATTTGGGCCTAAAGGCGTACGTTAAATTCATACTATAATTAGAACACTTAGGGATCGTTTGGTAGCCTGATTAGAGTTGAATATGATTATTAGTCCAATAATCTCGGTGTTTGGTAGGCTAAATGCAATGAGAGTAATAATCCTGGATACAACTCGGATAAGCTTCTTATCCACTCTTATCCCCTCTAACCTCTTCATATTAATTCCCAAGAAAAGGGTGGTGTTATTAATCCCCTGATTAATAATCCCCCACTATTAACACACTATTAACACAGGCTAATCCTATCGGCCTACCAAACGAGCCCTTAGTCTATTTATTTTACAAATTTCCACGGGGCTCTTCTGCCCGGATATTATTCTTTTTTTAAAGAGAATATCTTTATAAATTTTAAATAAAGAGTTTTTTCCATATTATAATTTCACATACATTCCTCACTTTTGTTGACCAGTCAAATAAAATTTCTAAATATCAAAACTACCTTCGCCCCTCAAACAAAACCCCAGCCTCCCCTCTTCCTCCCTAATTCAAACACACACACACTCTTTTTCTCTCACACACAACCCGCTTTCTCTCTTTATCTCTCATATAACGTACATCTCTCCCGCCCACCGCCTCTCCCCTCCTCTGACCGCGAAAATCTCTATTCCCGTTGAAGTTCTTCGTTTTATTACGCCGATGGTCTCTATCTCTCTTCTCCGACTCGTCGCACCGCCGTTTCTCCAACTCCGATTGTTTCTCATTTTAGATCTGGCCAATTTCACCATCCGACGTCCTCCGATTGACTTTTCCTTTTGGGAGTGTGCCTTTTTAAATAAAACACCAAAAATAAAATTTTGTGTCTTTTTGAATGGACAGAGGGAGTATTATACTTGTAAAAGTGCTCCTAGACAATGTGGGATTAAGATCCTCATTTTTTCAAAAAATTAGTTCCAAGTTCAACTTTTGTTAACTGCAATTTTGCTCTAATTTTAATTTTGTAATTTGTACGCCCACTTACTTTTTCCTCCAGATCTGCCATCAATGTAGATTAATTTGCACATGGAGATTTGGCCTGCTGGTTAGAGTTCATAGCTTCCAACCTGAAGGTCATGAGTTCGATTCCCCCAAAAGTTAGAGGAAAGGTTTTCTCTCCCTAGGATTTATCTCCTAGGCGCTTCTGTGCGTGCATGTGTGTGTGTATGTGTGAGTAGTGAAAAAAAAATGTAGATTAATTTGTCCAAAAATCAATCTCGATTTGTAGTTTTTGAGGACTGTGTACATAAAAATCACGGGCGCCCTAAATTTTCCTTACAATCGCAAGGGCTAGATGTGTAATTTTTTTTTTTTTTCCGCCTAAAATTAAGCTTGCGGCAGCTTAAAAAAAGTTGGTAAAGAAAGATGATTTAAAAAAAAAAAAAAAAAAAAAAAATCCAATTGAGAACAAGCCACCGACGAATGTGCAGTCCTAATGTTAATTCATTTAGGGCACAAGACAAAATCATTTGTAATGATTCTTCTTTATTTTTGTTTTTATAAATGGTTTGCATGACCATAGGGTTTCTAATGCTAATTATTATTATATACTCCCACAGTCCCGTCCGTTCCGTTCGATGCTTCACTATTTTGGTGAAACACGTAAATTAAGAAAATTGATGTATGAGAGAAGGGTTGTGAGAGGAAAGAAGTGAGTGGATATGACAAGTGGGGCCCATAATTTAAATATATGAGGGAAAAAAGTTAGTGGATATAACAAGTGGGCCCCACAATTTAAGTATGTGAGAGTAAAAAGTGAGTGGGTTGACAAATGAAGCCCAAATTTATTATCATTTTAGAAAAAGTAAAATTTTTATCGGGATACCCATTTAAATAAAAGGTAAAACTTCGAACAAAACGGGAGAAGGGGAGGAGTACGTACAACTTGTAAAAGGTACCCTTGAAATAAGGCTTAGTGCCCCAATAAGTTAATAGCCACCGACGAAAGTGCAGTC
This sequence comes from Adenophora triphylla var. japonica, assembly GCA_022495995.1. Taxonomy (NCBI): domain Eukaryota; kingdom Viridiplantae; phylum Streptophyta; class Magnoliopsida; order Asterales; family Campanulaceae; genus Adenophora; species Adenophora triphylla. The sequence continues at coordinate 58,463 of JAFEMH010003014.1, forward strand.
CTACACATTATTCTCAACAGGCAAAATTATTGCGGGCCAAGATATTTTGCTATTTCACTGCTAACGAATAAGACCGGAATATATTATAAGTAGACTAGAGGCGGTGTTATGATCTAATTCTAGACTTTAGGTTGCAGCAAAGTAGCCAACCTTTCCATATACAGTATTTCAAATGTCTATTAATATTAATAAGTATTACAGTCGACTTGTCAAATTTATCCCATCTTTGCTATTGCCTATTTGTATTAGGGGTGTATATGGTTCGGTTTAGGCCAAGTTACGGATCGAACACAAAATCTAGGGAGAAACTTTCTCCATAAGTTATGGAGAAACGGGTCCCGACATGTCGCGCGACAATGAGCTAGATAGCCAGAAACCTATGAAAGTGATATCCAGAAACCTTCAAATGAATATCCAGAAACCTTCAAAATGTTTCTGGATATACATTTGAAGGTTTCTGGATATCCAGAAACCTTCAATAGCAATTTCTGGATATGCCCTAACACATTTCTGGATATGCACCTAACAGTTTTCTAGATATGCACCTAACATTTGAAGGTTTCTGGATATCCAGAAACCTTCAATATTGAACGGTTTGGTGGTTTGATTTATTGGTTCGGTCTCGCGGTCTCGAACCGTGGTTTAGGTTTGACAATTTTTGAAATCAAACCAAACCACTATTGCTTAAAAACCGAACTAAACCGCATGATTTGATTTGGTTCGATTTGATCTCGTGATTTGCACCGAATCACTTGTCCCCTAATTTGCATGTACCACAATAAATAACATAAAAAAAAAAATGTATGTATTTTTTTTTTGGAAGTGTTTTTTTCTATTGATTTTGATGTTGGGTTGGAAAGTTCAGTGTACAAAATTGCATGTGCATTGGGTAGGTATGGTAGGGCATGCTTTACCAGAACTTTGATTTTATTTAATTAATTGATAGAAAGTGACATGGACCGTGATAACATTAATTTCCATGATCCAAATTATTTATTTATTTGAAAGAATTTCATGATCCAATTTAATAACTTCAATTTTAGCTACTCATATTAATTCAATATATTCGTATAATTAGATTTTCATAAATAAAATTATAATGCTCGATAACAATGCGAATAAGTGATTGAAATTAATATAAGATCTCATCTTAAAATCAATTGGTATCTAACACGCCCCCTCAAGTGTAAGCGAGCTTTGTCAAATGATTACAACGTAGATTTATTAATCGGATGGCGCGTAGTAATATCGCGAGCTGTTGGGCATGCACGTGTAACAGACCTGCTCGAATACCATCTTAAAGTATGAGGTTCCACCTTAAAACTAATTGGTGCCTAACACGCCCCTCACGTGTAGCCGGACTTTGCCAACGGCTTACAACGTTGACTTATTAATGGATGGTGCGTATTAACATTGTGGGCCGTTGGGTTTGCACGTATAACATATTTGTGTAAGAACATGGATTAATATAACATATAAATACTTAATAATGTAATGATCAATATTATAATATATGGTATAAAGTATAGAACTCTAAATAATATGTAGAATTTCATAATATAAGTATACCATTAAATGATGGGCATAATGGTAATATCTTATATATCAATAGGTGTAGTCCCTAAATGAAGTGTCCCTTGGATTCCTATATAAAGGCCTATCCATCAAGCCTATGAATCATTAGTTATTTTATATTCTCATTCAGTCAAAATTCTTCCTAAGTACTTGAAGAACAAAGAGATTAAAAAGGCACTCATCATTTAGAAGATCTACTCTTCCTGAATCAAAGACTATCTTCATATCTTCATCAAGAACAAGAACAAGAACAATAATGGAATCTCAAGGTATACGCTTCCGTCTTCGTCTTCTTCTTCTTCTTCTCTTCTTAATCTATTTATGAGTCGGTTCATGTTCATTGGATCGTTTAATGTTCCAACAATTGGTATCAGAGCCTGGTCATATACTAGATTGAGTTTGAAATTTCTTGTAAAGCCTTATGCTTTTATTTCTTGAAAAGATTTCATGTTCATCATGTGTTCTTGAATCATTATCATACTCTAATTCAGATTCTAGAGTATGGTGTTAAATCTTAATTATCAAAAAGACTTTCATTCTTAATGTAAGATTATCCTATTTTGGGCATAGCCACCATCTTTTGATGCGATGTGAGTTTGTTCAAATGTATAGCCACACATTTTAAAATGTGATGTGAGTATAAGGATCTACTTGCTTTGGTTGAATAATCATTCACCATTAAGTTAAGAATTGATAGTCTAAAGGGTATTTGTAGTTATGGCTCTAAAAAAACTGGAAAATCTGATATTCAGGGTATGCTCGGCCGAGCACCTCCCTTGACTCGGCCGAGCACACCATTTGTACCCGGCACATCGTTTGAAATTTTTTTGAAAAGGCGCCATCCAACGGTCATGGTGCTCGGCGAGCACCCTAAGGACTCGGGCGAGCATGAGTGATCGAAGGGTGTTTTCTGGAGTGTGTTGCTCGGCCGAGCACTTTCCTTGACTCGGCCGAGCACCACTTAATTTTGGCCAGATTTTCAAAATTTTCAATCTTTTGCTATTTTGATCAATTTTCATTCATTTTTTGAGTAAAATTCACATTAATTTGTGCCACCCGAACTTTGATAATTTATTGATAAAATATGGTATCCTGACACCGATCACGGCGATTGGCGGTTCTTAAAGTTGTCAAACTTTAAGAATGGACGGGTAGAACAAAAGGACTACTATCTTTTATTAATAAATTTCATTAATTACCTTAAGGCCTTATGTTTCCGATTAATTATATCCTTAACATTTTTGAACAAAGTTAACATGCTTGTTTCCCAAAGGAGACCTTGTTGATTAAATTCAAACTTGTTAAAAGATGAATGTAAATATTGATATGTGATAACATGCTTGTTTTCCAAAGGAGACCTTGTTGTTGACTAAATATTTACATTCATGGGATAATAATTGAACTAAACTTTTGATCATTTTAAATACTGTGAACCATCCCAAAGGAAGGCGGGTGTTTAAAGTGAATTATTTATATTCTTTATTACCGGGGAACAAGTACCTTAAACTTTAGGACACTTTTTGTATTTGATCCGGCCCAAAGGAAGGCAAGTATTTAAAGTGTGTTGTTTAAGCTACTTGTTTACCCTAAGATAAATCAAATTGTGAGTCAATTCGCAATCCAAAGATTAGTCTTGATGTCATATTGATTATCTTTTATTTTGATGGAATTCATTTGATATAATTAATCATTATGTAGATTCTTATACATGTTTTGTTTCATTCTTTTGTTCTCTTCAATCAGATTTGATCAGTGCTTCTTCTGTTACTACTGCCTTAAACTCAATTCCTTTGCTAACTGGGACAAATTTTAAAACTTGGAAAAACAAGATTACTATGGTCTTAGGCTGTTTGGACCTTGACCTCGCATTAAGAGAACAAGCTCCCGCCCCTCTAACCGATAAAAGCACCGCGGAAGACCGCTTGAGTTCGTAGAGGTGGAAGCGTTCTAATCGCGTCACCTAAGCATAATTAAGAATGCAGTCCGGAGATATTTCGAACGGTCTCCGAGGATGATGGTGCAAAAGGGTTCCTAGATGCCCGAGAACAACGCTTTGCAAAAAGCGATAAATCGGAAACAAGTGCTACCTTGAGGAAGCTTGTTTCCATGAGGTATAAGGGCACCTAAACCTAAGGGAATACATAATGGAAATGTTTCATCTATCAACGAAATCAAAAGCACTCAAGTTAGACTTGTCGGAAGACTTGCTTGTGCATTTGGCTTTAATTTCTCTTCCTTCACAATTTGGTCATTTTGAAACGACCTACAATTGTCAAAAGGACAAGTGGAATATTAATGAATTAATTTCACATGTCACGGAGGAAGAAGATAGGTTGAAACACACCAAACCCGAAAGTGCACATTATGCATCTACCTCTTCTCGTGGGATTAAGAGAAAAGGTAAGGAGATTGCGGTTGCATCAAAGAAGCCTAAGGGATCATCAAATGATCAAAAGGTGAAAAAGTGCTTCTTTTGCAAGGACCCCACTCACATGAAGCCCGACTGCCCTAAGTATCGCCAATGACGAATTAAGAAAGGTATGTCATTTAGCTTTGTTTGTACTGAAGCTAATTTAGTTTCAATTCCTTCGTATACATGGTGTTTAGACTCCGGTGCAACTACTCACATAAGTTCATGTATGCAGGGTTGCCTGAACTACCGAACGCCCAATGAAGGTGAAAGATTCATCTACATGGGAGCTGGAAAGCCGGTAGAGGTTGAGGGCATAGGGACTTTTAGATTATCTCTTAGTACCGGATATTATTTAGTTTTGAACAATGTATTTATTATTCCATCTTTTAGACGGAATTTGATTTCCGTCACTACATTAGATCGGGAAGGTTATTCCTGTATCTTCGGTAATAATAAATGCAATTTATATTTTGATTCAAAGCTTTTTGGTACTAGTTCTTTGTCTTACATTGATAATCTATATTTACTTGACACAGTCAATTCATTAAATGAGTCCCACAATAATGAAACTAATTTTCAAGGCATAAAGCGAAAGTTTTCAAGTAAAAACTCTTATACCTTGTGGCATAGGCGTTTGGGTCATATCTCCAAAAGGAGAATTGACAAGCTTGTGTCCGAGGGAATATTACATAAGCTTGATACTCCGGAAAATAACTTTTGTATTGAATGCCTTAAAGGAAAATTCACGAATAGTACAAACAAAAATGAATCCTTGAGAGCTACAAAAGTCTTAGAACTAATTCATACGGACATATGTGGACCGTTCCCTACCCCTTCATGGAACGGACAAACATATTTTATTACGTTCATAGATGACTTCTCTCGTTATGGATACATTTATTTACTTCATGAAAAGTCTTAATCATTGGACGTTTTCAAGTCTTTTAAAGCCGAAGTTGAAAATCAACTTGAAAAGACTATTAAGAACGTTAGATCCGATCGTGGTGGTGAATACTACGGTAGGAATGACGGTTCGGGAGAACAACGTCCGGTCCTTTTGCTCGCTATTTGGAAGAGTGTGGGATTGTCCCTCACTACACCATGCCGGGGACACCTAGCATGAATGGTGTAGCCGAGAGACGTAATAGAACCCTTAAGGATATGGTAAGAAGTATGGTTTCTTGTACTTCTTTACCTCACTCATTATGGGGTGATGCTTTGAAAACCGCAACCTACCTACTTAATAGAGCTCCTTCAAAAGCTACTAACAAAACCCCTTATGAATTATGGACCTAAAGAAACCGTCCCTAAATCATCTTCATGTTTGGGTTGTCAGCCGCCAAGCTAGGCCTTATAGACCTAACGAAGGAAAGTTGGACGCCAAGACAGCTTAGTAGTTATTTTGTAGGGTATTCTCAAAGATCTAGGGGATATAAATTCTATGACCCTAAAACTAGAACCTTTTTCGAGACGGAAAATGCTAGGTTCTTTGAGGATGTTGAATTTAGAGGGGAAAATTTGAATAGTAATTTTGAATTTGAAGAAATGGAAGAGGAATTCGTTTCTATACCTCTTCCTATAGTTCCTATCGAAAATCAAGCAACAGGCTCGAAATTCGACAAGAACATATAATTCAAAATGACGTTAATTCTCCTATTAATGAACAACATGAAAATGTTGATGAGGAAATTCAACACCCTCAAAATCAAGAAGAACCGGTGCCATTAAGAAGATCTAATAGAGCAAGAAGGAGTGCTATACCGGATTATTATGATGTGTATCTTGCCGAGAATGAGGAACCGTTAGGTTTAGTGGGAGATGAGCCAATCACCTTCCATGAAGCCATTAGTGGTCCAAATTCTCATAAGTGGATTGATGCCATAAATGAAGAGTTAAAATCCATGAATGATAATGACGTTTGGGATCTTGTCCTATTACCTAAGAATGTGAAACCCATCGGATGTAAATGGATCTTTAAGACCAAAAGGGATTCAAAAGGTAATGTGGAAAGACATAAGGCGCGTCTTGTCGCTAAAGGATTTACTCAAAAAGAAGGCATTGATTACAAAGAAACATTTTCACCAGTATCCTCTAAAAATGCCTTTAGAATCATTATGGCTTTAGTGGCACATTTTGACCTCGAGCTTCATCAAATGGATGTAAAGACAGCTTTTCTCAATGGTGACATTGAGGAAACTATCTATATGAAGAAACCGTAAATGGTGATCGATTCGGATCAAACTAGTCAACTAGTTTGTAAACTCAAGAAATCCATTTATGGGCTTAAGCAAGCATCTCGTCAATGGTACTTAAAATTTAACCAAGTTATTCTTTCATTCGGTTTTGAAATGAATCTTGGTGAAGATTGTGTGTACCATAAGTTCAGTGGGAGTAGATTTATAATTTTGGTCTAATATGTGGATGACATTTTACTTGCTAGTAATGATAAGGACCTTCTTAAGAAAACCAAGAAATTTCTCTCTAACAAATTTGAGATGAAAGATCTTGGAGAAGCTTCTTTTGTATTAGGAATCCAAATACATCGTGATCGCTCACGAGGTATGTTAGGATTATCACAAAAGAGCTATATAGAGAAGGTATTACAAAGGTTTAGCATGGAAAATTGTAAACCACATGACACCCCGGTCTCTAAGGGAGATAAGTTCAGTCTAAATCAATGTCCTAAAAATAATCTTGAATCCAAGTATATGGAAAATATCCCTTACGCATCGGCAGTAGGAAGCCTAATGTATGCTCAAGTCTGTACTCGCCCAGATCTTGCCTTTATTGTTGGCATGCTTGGGTGATATCAATCTAATCCGGGAAGAGAACATTGGGTTGCAGCCAAAAGAGTGATGAGATACTTACAAAACACGAAGAACTACATGCTTACATATACAAAGTCGGATCATCTTGAGATCATTGGTTTTTCCGATTCCGACTTTGCTGGATGCCAAGATAGTCGCAAATCGACATCAGGTTATGTCTTCACTTTGGCCGGTGGAGCAATTTCTTGGAGAAGTGCCAAGCAAACATTAGTTACTACTTCCACTATGGAAGCCGAATTTGTTGCTTGCTACGAGGCATCCAATCAAGCTATATGGTTGCGTAAATTCATTGAAGGACTGCGGATTGTCAAAGGTGTTGAAAGACCGCTTAAGTTATATTGTGACAATCGGGCCGCGGTATTGTACTCCAACAACAACAAGAGTTCATCTAAATCTAAGCATATAGATATTAAGTTTCTTGTTGTGAGAGAGAGAGAGTACAAAATGAACAAATCGAAATAGAACTTATTGGTACAAACTCCATGTTAGCGGATCTATTTACTAAGGCGTTATCTCCTTCAGTATTTCACGAGCATGTTGCTCATATGGGTGTAATGACTTTTGATAATGCCTAAATCAGTGGGAGTTTTAAATGTTTCTATTTCCTTGTGTTGTTTTCATTTAAATTGATCTCATTTGGTTAAAGGAGGACTAGTTGGAGAATATATATATGCATTCTTCATATATATTCATTAATTTTCCATGCTACATATCTATACTTTATCTATGTCATTTAGTTGGATATATATATGTGATTAATGTGGGTTTAGTTGCGAATCAATTACAACGAATGCCCCTTTAGTCCTTATACTTATATGACTAATGGACGGGATTATTTTCGAATGACAACAAAGTGCACATAAGGGTTGTCATTTGTGTTATAAATATGATTGAAGGAATTTATTAAGTGAAGGTATATGTTATAATAATCCAAGTGGGAGATTGTAAGAACATGGATTAATATAACATATAAATACTTAATAATGTAATGATCAATATTATAATATATGGTATAAAGTATAGAACTCTAAATAATATGTAGAATTCCATAATATAAGTATACCATTAAATGATGAGCATAATGGTAATATCTTATATATCAATAAAAGTGTAAATTCCTAAATGAAGTGCCCCTTGAATTCCTATATAAAGGCCTATCCATCAAGCCTATGAATCATTAGTTATTTTACATTCTCATTCAGTCAAAATTCTTCCTAAGTACTTGAAGAACAAAGAGATTAAAAAGGCACTCATCATTTAGACGATCTACTCTTCCTGAATCAAAGACTATCTTCATATCTTCATCAAGAACAAGAACAAGAACAAGAACAATAATGGAATCTCAAGGTATACGCTTCCGTCTTCGTCTTCTTCTTCTTCTTCTCTTCTTAATCTAGTTATGAGTCGGTTCATGTTCATTGGATCATTTAATGTTCCAACATTTGTTCTGATACCATTTTAAAGTCTAAGATTACACCTTAAAACTAATTGATTGCAAGAAGAGTGACCCAAAATCTATATATTTATATATGCTATAGAAAATGTTTGTCAATTTCCGAGATATAGGATAATATCTCTAAAAAAATCCCATACAGTATATATTATTGGATTAAGCCTTTAAGCTTTTAACCAACTGGTCTATTTGCAGGGACATATTCATTTTAATTACTCATATTAATAATATACTCCTACAGTAAAATTAGATTAGCATATTGTAAAATATAAAATGAGGTCATTTTCCTTCCAGAAAAAGGAAAACAACAATTTTTTACGTTTATTTTTATTTTATTCTTTTTGTTTTCCGGTACTGTTGTTTTTACCTTAAAATCCAAAAACCATTTTAATTTTGAAACTCTATCAAGTTTGATTAATCTTGTTGTTTGTTTGTACATTGTTGTTGGATATATTTTTGGTCTTGTTGGATATATTTTTGGTCAAAGAAACTGAAAATATATACTCCCTCCGTCCCATCGTTCCATTTCCCGAGTAATAAGATTCTTATTTTTCTTTTTGTCAATCTCATAATTAAATTTTTAATTTTATTTATTTCTAAAATAGATAATGAAATTCACTTGCTATACTCACAATAACAACCCAGTGACTATATTTCCTACAAACTTTTTATCTCCTACTTTACTTTTCATATTCATAAATTTAGGGATGTAAGTGGTTTGGTCCAAATTGTGGTTCGAAATCGAATCAAACCAAACCACGCGATTTAGTTCGATTTTCAATCAATAGTGGTTTGGTTCGGTTTCAAAAATTGTCAAACTGTGTGCTTTGGTTTGGTCTGCGGTCTAGACCCCCAAACCACGGTTCGAGACCACGAGACCGAATCACCAAACCAAACCGATAAACCAAACCACCAAACCGTTCATTATTAACCGTAGATATGCATATCTTTCATTTACACCTCACATTTAGATTTGAAAATCTCTAATTCTATTCATGGATTTTAGCCCATAACCTTTTTTTCTTTTGGTTAGTCTTCATATAATAATGTTAATTCACTTTTTAGCACATACCATTACAAGTACTCAAATGGTTTGTTGTTATCATAAACATTGAAGCACAATTTCATCTAAATTTGAATCTTTTCTGTATGCTATGTCTAGAAAATTCAAATAAACATGACAATAAATTGTGTAATCTGAAACAATATTCTAATTAATGGTTTATGTCGTATTCTATTTCATGATTTGAAATGTGGTTTAAACTGCAGTTCGAAGCGTAAAATAAAATCGCGATTCGAATCAAACCAAACCAAATTATGGTGGTTTGGTTCGGTTTATCTTGATTAAAGGGGGGCAAAACACAATTTTTAAAGGTAAAAATCTGAATTTTTAAAATTTAGTAGTACTAATTTGACAAATTTTAAAAAGTGAAAGGGGCACCTGTCCCCCTTAATCAAAAGAATAGATCCGCTCCAGAGTCAAATTAATTAAGAACCTAATTATATTCCAATAATATTTCTAACTTACTGGAAGCAAATTAAATGCGACATTTATTTATTTACCCATGCATTTTGATAATGAATTAAAACTAGAATGTTAATTAATTCATGGCATATTGGCATAGCTGTCAGTCCAGTTCCTAGCAATTGACTGGTACGTAGCCCTATTTCTCTTGTACATCTCAGCAATCTCCTTTTCTAATGGATCATTCGGGTTCGGATCGGTTAGCAGCGAACTTATCGACAACAAAACCTACACCAAATAACATAAAAAGAAAATTAATTTATATAAATATACTCGTATATAAAAATGTACGTATCTATACCAAAAAAAATACTTGACCTTAGATAGAGTGAGTGCAGGACTCCAGTTTTCCTTAAGTATGTCCAAGCAAATACGCCCACTAGAATTGATGTTTGGATGATAAACTTTGGTTTTGAATGAAACCTGACCATATTTTTATTAATTATTGGAAATTTTTAAATAATTAATAAAAATAAAATAAAATCATAGTGTATTTTATACTTCTGGAGGGTTCATAGGGTAGTCCGATGGAAATACGACATCAAGCTGAAATACACCCCCCGCGTAAGGGCTATCACTTGGTCCTATGATCGTTGCGTTCCAATTGAAAATGTCTTTTCCCTTTACACCTGAAAATAAACAAAATTTAACGAAACTACATTTGTAAATTTAGCCCTTACTAATAATGTAGGGGCTAAATTTGAAATCTTTACCTGCAAATTTAGCCCCTACTAATAATGTAGGGGCTAAATTTGAAATCTTTACCTGCGCTACATCCGAAGGGAGGGTCTTTTTGTATCTCCTTCAGCTCTTTCTGAATTCTCTTGGATGCCATTGAAGTAATTCGTGAAATGAAAGGCGAAAAAAGGGAAGAATTCGTTTGATGAATAGATTGGAAACAATTCCATGCTTATTTATACACAAATTTAATCAATTAATGTTTTTAAAGAATATAATCATCAGCATAAATGTATTTAATTAAGCTTTAAGAGTATATTTCCCTCAAGAAGCATGCTTATTTATACACAAATTTTATCAATTAATGCTCCGTTTGTTTAGCGTAAAACGACTTCCGTAAAATGATTTTTCGTAAAATGTTTTCCGAAAAATGACATACACATATTTTCGGCTGTTTGATAAGGAAAATATTTTTTGAACAATATTTTCACGTGTTTAATGAAAATATTTTTCGATAAAAAACAATTTGAGATAATTTGAAAGAGATAGGGTGGGGTAGGGTAACGGAGGTGGGGTGGTAGGGTAGGAGGTGGGGATTAGTAGGGGTGAGGTGGGTGGGTGTGGGATAGGGTAGGGTAGGGGTAGGATAGGGTGGTGGGAAAATATAAAGGGTAAGGTGATGGTAGGCTAGGGTGGGTAGCCGAGAGTATGGGAGTGGGGTTGGGTGGGAAAGCTGTTAATTATGAGTAAAAAAAAGTTTGACCGTGGGAGGGGGTTGGTGGTTGATGTGAGTTGAGTAACGTGGGGAGTGTATGAAAAGTTAGATGTGTGTGTGGGTGTTACCATTTTTCGAAAAATATTTTAATTAGTAAAAATCCGCAAGTCATTTTACAAAGAAAAGTGTGGCCGAAAAACATTTTCTTCATATTCCGATGCTTACCAAACACCGTAAAATGAGAAAATCGTATTCCGTAAAACATTTTACGCAAAACAAACGGAGCCTAATGCTAGTAATTGTATTCTTACAGCTCAAGTCAACTCGATCTTCAATAGTAAAACAGAAACCGGTCATACATTTTCCAAAAGTGGAAAATTTTCAACATAGCAGAACAAATCTTTCGTCACGCTAGTATTACAAAATATACAAATAAAAAAAAAAAAAAGTTGCAATGTCACTATGAATTACAAACCAACCATTTGATTGCTTTCAAATCCGGGTGCCTACTACAACAATCAAGTTAAGGCTAACACATTGTCCTGCTTCCTCGAGATATAAAGAAAGTAATTGATCTACTTATATGATAGATAGCGTTTGGGGGCACGGATTTCATGTTCCAGGTATGGAAATTGGAACGACATTAGTTCGTTATATTTGATCTAATCTTGTTCCGATTATCAATTCTATGGGTGTGAAATCCGTGCTCCCAAACATAGGGTAATCAGCCAACAGTTTGGTTCTTAGGAGTTCTGAACTTGGTTTTACAGTATAGAGCATGCTCTGTGTCCCTTTCGCTTCTTTTTCTTCTTTTGCTTCGGTGGCTGCAGAACTACTTTTATCGCTGCATCAAAGACGGCCTTAACATTCTGCAACATTCAAGAAAACTGTAGATCAAGATCAGCAATGATAATCTTATAGATATTTTTATTATTTTATCCTAATGAAGATTGGGGGGGGGGGGTTTGATTTTCCTTTTATTTAATTATTTTTTCCCTATTTTTTCTTTTTTTTTTCCCAAATTTTCTTCCCACTTATTTCCTATTTGGAATTTCTTCTTAGCTTTGCTTTCACGTATTTTTTATGATCTCTTTTCTTTTCCTCATCTATTTAGTTGAGGAGCTCAAACAACGATTCATGTTAGCCAACCCCTAATCATTTTGGGACTAAGGCGTTACTGTTGTTGTTCCCAAAGAAAGAGTCCACATTTTCAAAATTCAAGCTTCAATTTTTTTCCCAGTTTTTTTTGTTTTCTTTTGAAGATATGCTAATTATCCAACGCTACATACAAATAAATGTGAGGACGAAATATATTTACCTGCTGTGTTTTAGAACTACACTCAATGTAAGCAGGAGCTCCAATGAGCTTTTTCAGCTCCTCTCCCTTCAAAAAAAGAGGAAAGAAAGGTATTTTCTAAGGCATGCGCAAGAAATGAGAATCAATGTTCACAAAGGAGGAGGCGGCGGTGAAAGTTACCTGAGCCGTGGAAATGGGCACTGCACCGGGATGGTCTAGGACGAATTGCTTATCGTCCCGGAGATCTACAAGAAATCAGATGCACCCAATAATGAAACCCACATAATCAATTAAAGAAAATAGACCAACAATATCCTTGTGAGGGTCGTGTGAGCAAAAGACACCAACAAAATGCAAACTTTTACGATAAGACGTGGTAACCATAACTAAAGACGTGATATAGTGGAGGTACAATGATACAAATATGTGGTAATATTTAAAGTTCAAATGGGGGTCAAAGTGTGTTGTAGAATACTTTTTATAGCACAAATGGGGTAGTAGGCAATTTTAGTAGGGTAAAAAGTCTTTTTCCCCTCGAAATTATAAGTGCTAAGTGTGATATCAAAACCAAAGAGGGTCGTCGAGCCCGCTTGCCACTGATAACGTACTCATGATCTCCGATATGTTTATCTGCCCACTCTGTATACCCTCATTCTGAAATCTTATTACAAGATCCTCCAATTACACCCATTCCATAGCAACCCACCATTTGTCATTAGAACTACTACTGATTTCAGCTCAATAACTCTGGTTGTATGAAGCACTGATACTCCAAAATGCCCTGGCAGTATATACTAATGCAATACATTTTGGATTGGGTAGGTACCCATGGGTACGCCTGGGTACATACCGGATAATTCGTAGATATTGAGATAGTAATATTTATGTCTCCAAGGCAATGATATGGCTTCTTCTTCTTTTCTTTTCCTTTTCTTTTTTTTTTTTTGGTTGGGGGAGGGGGGGGTTCAAAATTACATTTATTCATTCCTCAAAACCGGGGCTTTTTTGCAAAAACTGTAATTTGTTAATCATTAGTAATAAAGTTTATTATTTGTCACTAAAAGTGTTTTATATTCTTGGATCGCTGCCATCGGAAAGATGAAAGCGACAATCTCTCTCTCTCTCCCTCCCTCCCTTCCATCTTGCACGAAGATTGGGATAATGAATATTGTCTCCACTAGGTCCTTTGAGAGGGGTGGATAAGAGGATCCTTTACTTCTACTAATTTTTCTTTTATGTATTATCCGTGATTCTTAGGCTCCGTTTGTTTCGATGTAAAACGTTTTTCGGAAAATGTTTTCCGTAAAATAACTCGTTTTACGGTGTTTGGTTGTTTTCCGGAAAACGTTTTCCCCATTTTCCGGTGTTTGGTTGTTTTCCGGAAAACGTTTTCCGTAAAATAACTCATTTTTCGGTGTTTGGTTGTTTTTCGGAAAACGTTTTCCCCATTTTCCGGTGTTTGATTGTTTTCAATAATATATGGAGAAAACGTTTTCCGGAAAACATTTTACGCCATATATATATATATATGGCGTAAAAGAATAATAAAGACGAAAGAAAAGACATACTCCCTCCGTCCCACCCGAAGCGTCACTTTTTACCCAAAAGAGTGTCCCGTTTAAAGCGTCACCCTTTCCTAAAAAGGAAATATTTTATTAATATTCTATTACCCATCCACTATTCCCTACACTAATTCTCTCTCCTCTACACTCACAACACTTTTTAAATTCACTATTTCCTCCACTAATTCTCTCTCCTATTTTCAAATTACACTCACAACATTTTTTCTTCCCACACTTTTCCTTAATTTGCGTGTCACCCCTAAAATGGCGACGCTTCGGGTGGGACGGAGGGAGTAAAGTTTAGCGCATTAAGGCGCATTATTTGAAAAATTCAAAAGAAAAAGAATATGTGCTATTAGGGGGGTATGGCGGATTTTTTTTGGTTTCCATTAAACCACGACATTCACAACCAAACAAAGCTGATGGCCGACAACTTTTAGCACATATTCTTTTTCTTTTGAATTTTTCAAATAATGCGCCTTAATGCGCTAAACTTTATGTCCTTTCTTTCGTCTTTATTATTCTTTTTAAAGTTGTCTGTTAGCATATGTAATTATAAAAGTTAGTGCTAGAATCTTTTTATTTTTAAAAGGTCTTGTTATCTCTCCCTCTATATAAGGAGGGTTTTCCTTCGGTTGTAACACGAGCAACCTAGAGAGAAATAAAATTTTCAGACCCTTTGTTAATGGCAGCTTAAATCCTCCTTTCAATTCCCTTAGTATAAAACCTTAGTTCCTTACTTCTCCTTTTGTTCTTAATATTATATCCCTTACCATAAAAAAAAAAAAAAAAAAAAAAAAAAGTATTTTCAGTATTTTCCGCTGTGAATTCTGGTGTGCCTCATTCTTCATCGTTGTCTCTTCATCTCTTCCTCTCCTCCACGTTGTAAGTATTCATCTTCTTCCTCTGTTAATAATTTATAATATATGTTCATTATAAAATTTTATTATAGCAATATTATTATTGGTATATAGGCTGAAATACTTCTCGTTTTCAGTGATGAACCTTGAGATGTCCATAACGCCACGTACCATAATAATGTTACTGTAGAAAAATCAATTTTACTGTAGCATAATTTTACGTAATTAATTTACTAGTGGGTTAACGGAAATCCAAAAAATCTGTCAAATCTGTTTAGATTTAGAATTATCTATTAAATAACTTAATTGTTGTATATCTTGTTTATTAGGTAATATTTTCTTAATTTCTTTTACTTCTTTAATAATTTGATTATTTTGGTCTTTAATGTAATTTAAATTTTCTGTTAATTTAATTAAAATGTCTGTCTTTTTAGTTGTATAATTAACTAATTGTTCAATTAAATTGGTTTTGAACTTAAACTGTTTTTCTAAATTTCTCCTAAATTGATAATTAAATCTGTTAAACTATTTAAATGTATATCTTTTGTGTGTAAACTATGCTTATATTTGTTTTTAAAGCGACAAACAAACTTATAATTATCTAAAGAAATATTATTCCTTTCTATATTTTTGTTGTATTCGAGATTTAAAAATTCCAATTTTTTGAACAATGATGAACTGGAGAGATCAATTGTTTTAAAATCATATCCCTCAGTATTTTCCCTTAATCCTTAAACTCCTATTTTATAAATTTTCATATATCCCTTGAAATTAAAAGCATAACATTAATAACTAAAAACTTAAAATCAGTTTATGCAAACAATAATTTAAATATATATCCAAAAAAAATCGTCATATCCTTTAACTAATATCAGGACTGAAATTTTTTCCTTAATCTTCACCTAAGCGAGTTCTTGACAAAAGAGTGAACTTACAACATAATGCCACAAATCAAGCCTGTCTTAGTCCTTTAGATCTTAAAAAAATCAAGTTCTGATACCAATTAGGGGGTATGGCGGATTTTTTGGTAAAAATACACAAGTTACACAGTTGCAGATTGAAAACAGTATTTTAAAACAAAAAAATTCTATTCTTGAAAAAAAGAATACACAGCTACTAAACACTGTAAATAAAAAAGAAAACCCAATATACAGAAACTTTGACAGCTTTAAGCTTTAAAGCCAGAATTCTTGACATTCCACGGAGACATACACTTAAATCAGTCCTGGATCAATTTGAGGATTTGGAACAAATCATTACAGAAAAAATTTGTACAGTGTATGTCTCTATGGAATGTCAAGAATTCTAGCTTTAAAGTTGTCAAAGTTTCCGGTAAACCACTATACAGTAAATTAATTACGTAAAATTATGCTACAGTAAATGCTACTGTAAAATTGATTTTTCTACAGTAACATTATTATGGTACGTGGCGTTGTGGACATCTCAATCTACAGTAACATTATTATGGTACGTGGCGTTATTGACATCTCAAGGTTCATCACACACACACACACACACACACATATATAAATATACTCCCTCCATCCCATAAGTATTAAGAAAGTTTCAAATGGCCTGGGAATTAAGGAAATAGTAAATGTTGTAAGTGTAATAGTAAAATATGAGAGAGAATGAGTGGAGGAAATAGTAAATTATAATGGTGTTATGAGTATTAAAATAATGTAGGAGAGAGAATGAGTGGAGGGAATAGTGATAAAAACTTTCCATTTTGAGAATTCTTAAGATTGGTGGGACGCCCAAAATGGAAAGCTTTCTTAAGATCGGCGGGATGGAGAGGGAGTGTATATATATATATATATATATATTTAAAATATATATATATATATATATATATATATATATATATATATATATATATATATATATATATATATATATATATATATATATATATATATAGTTAAGAAGAAAATTTGGGAAAAAGAAAGAAAAAATAGGGAAAAATAATAAAAAAAAGGAAAATCAAATTCATTAGGATAAAATAATAAATATATATATATATATATATATATATATATATATATATATATTATTTTTCTTGGAGTTTTAATTAACAAATAAATTATCAATAATAAACTAAAAAATTGTGTAAAAAAGTGGATGGATAATATTTTAAGCCTGGTTTTTTTTTAAATCTACATTATAACAATTAGCTAAAAAATCACTTGGTTTGAAGAAAAATTAAAGAAGAAAAGGAAAAAAAAAAATTATAAAAAAAATTAATAATTCAAGAAAATATAATTTTGAAGACACAATAAAAATATATCATCACATTAATCTAATAATATTCGAATTTCGAAAAATATTTTCATTAAACACATGAAAATATTTTTCGGAAAATATCTTCCTTACCAAACAGCCGAAAACATGCTTATCTCATTTTCCGGAAAACATCTTCATTTTCCGGAAAGCATCTTCATTTTACAGGAAAACATCTTCATTTTTCGGAAAACATCTTCATTTTTCGGAAAACATCTTCATTTTCCGGAAAACATTTTACAGGAAATCATTTTCCGAAAAACATTTTACGTTGAAACAAACAGAGCCTTAGTGTGTTTCTCTCTCCACCTCTCCGTCTCCCTCTCCCTCTCTCTATACATAGCTGCAGCTGCAGCTGCAACTGCAGCCCGAAACGTCCAAACAGACTTGGTGGATAAATCAGGAATACAGACACAAAAATTGCAAAAGAACATGCATACTTCCTGCCAAATCAAGTCGGAATTACTGGACCACCATTAAAATTATTAGAGCTTTTTTAAGTGTAATTGAAATTGCAATGATTGGAAAGTTGAGAACTAAGAATATCCAATTTTGAAGCTTCCCTGATTCGGTACATGAGTAGACACTTTCCTTTCTTCCGTTGGCACTTTCAGGACATGACCCTGTTTAGTGCTCCCTCGTCCCTAAATATGCGTCTACTTTCAGTTTTTCAAGTAGTTATTGAGGATGAGATTTATACACTTTTAGTAGCACATACATAAATGCCCTTAATCAAGACATTATGTCATTGTAGGTGTTAATAAGGACAGGATAGCCTATAAGGTGAATCTAGTAACTTCACTACGAAATGAACACTCATTTAGGGACGATTTTTTTACTAAAGATGCTAACTACACACTACAAAAAGAAATAAACCATGTTTCCCATCTACACTCTTTTCATAATAGTGACAATGTAAATATGCATAATGCAAAAGAAAACCGTTACCGGCAAAGAGTCAAATTTTAACAGCCAACAAACACAGTGCTGGTATCTAAATGGCTCAACCTTGCAATTAAGATTGACAGCAAATGAAGATAAGGATGATAATCCAAAAAGAATAAAGTAAAGCAACAGCTCATAGCAACTGGCGGCCTTCGCAGCTGCACTAAAGATTCTATATTTAGGATAGCAATAGCATATTCTACCAATAACTTTTTCTGATTGAATAACCGAGGGTGGTAAAATTGAAGAACTGTATTAAAACGGAGAAAGAAGAGTAGAAAAAAAATCTAACCGAGCTTTGTTCCAACGAGGATAATAGGAACCCCAGGTGCATAATGCCTTAGTTCTGGAATCCACTGAAAATTCATACAAACACAAAAACAATAAGTAGCATACCCATAAGCAGTACCCTTAGCCTTCACTTTGGGTCGCTTAGGTCAAACGGAAAGCAGTGGTTTTGATCCAATAAGCTTCCTAGTCATGAAAAATTTAAGCTTGACTAAAGAAACTGCTCCCTCTCTGTCCCATAATAAATGTCACACTTTCCTTTTTTAGTCCGTACTAAAATAAAAGTTGCATTTCTAAATAAAAAACATTCTCAGAGCATTTTCACCATGGTACGATCACTATACAAACAAGTAAAGCACACTTCTTAAAAACGTTGACAAGTCAAATGAGACATTTATTTTGGGTCGGAAGGAGGGTTAAACATATTGGCCAAGTCTTACAAAACTCATTTTTTTGGTTTCTCTCTTTGAACTATCTTAGCAATCGTGTTCAGCAAAAATTAAGAGTCAGGACTAAAAAAGGAAAGGGTAACAGAAGAGTATCAAAACAATGAAGTGTAACTCACCTTTTTGGAGACATTTTCATAGCTGGCCCTGCTGATTAAAGAAAATGCGAGTATAAATACATCAGCACCACGATAGCTCAAAGGTCTTAATCTATTGTAATCCTCTTGGCCTGTTCCATGAATGAAAAATAATCAACAACCTGGACCCACTAAAACACACACACACGGCAGAAAATATTCGTATGAGAACCAACTGACCTGCAGTATCCCACAATCCTAGATTAACAGTGCTCCCATCCACTACCACATTTGCACTAAAGTTGTCGAAAACAGTCGGCACATAATCCTGTTCGCGTTGCAACAATCAAATTAGAACAAATTCATTAGTAGCTCTTGACAACTCCAATGCCAACATCAACAATGGCATGTATTCACTTATCAAAAGAACAAAGAATGCAAATGATCGCATCACCCAACTTCTATAGTCTTGACCTTGTGTACGAAAACCTTACGAGTATAACAAACACATTTGCGGCTTCTAATTGAAATAACTAGTTCCTTGAGTCATTGCAACATAGATTGCATGACAATGAAATGAGAGAACATAAATGATAAAGGCTTCGGAATTGAGTTGGAATTCTCACGTTAAGATTACATGCCAGCATTTAACAGTAAAACAAACAAATATAAAAAATAAACAATCTCATTGATCCCAAGACCCCAATCTGGTTCTTGATTTATTTTTATTTTTTTGGAAATCGAACAGCAGACACACAAATTATTGTGCATAGATAATGACAACCAGCACTTGTTTCTAAAATGCTGGCTTTCTTTCCTTCATTCTTCACACACATAATGACAACCAGCACTTGTTTCTAAAATGCTGGCTTTCTTTCCTTCATTCTTCACACACAGAGTAATACTCATTCCAATAACACAGCAATCACAAACCAAAAATTCAAAAAAAAAAAAATCTAATTCAAAGCCAAGAATCAATAACCACAAACAAGCCCCATCACAGTCCAAATCACAATCAAGAAATGAAACTGATCCATTTCCCAGGAAATTGATAATCAAATACCCAAGTTAATTCAAATTCCCGAAATTCAAACCATGTATCAGAAAACCAAATTCAAACCCATTTCAATTCAACAAATCACAACATAAGGAACCCATCTTTTTCACAATCTGAAACAAAGATTTGACCTTTCTTGACTTAGAGAAAAAGGGGGTAAAGAAACTCACAGTGGGAAAGGTGTTGCTGGTGTAAGAAATGAGCATACAAGTCTTGCCAACAGCTCCATCTCCCACAGTCACACACTTAATAAATCTTGATGCACTCATTCTTGCCGGCGGTCCCAAAAACAAAAAAGCCCCAAATTTCGACTTTTCAAAGACCCTATTCAACACAAAAGTACTTCACTTCCCCTTGTCAAGAATTGTATTTTGTAGCTCTAAATCAATTACCCAAAATAAGAAAGAACCCTAACATAGAAAGCCCACATTGATGAATTTTAGAGAGAGAGAGAGTTTGTGGTGATGATGATGAATGCAGCTGCTCTCAAGCCAGCTGTAATGTGCTATCTCAGTATTCATCAACCCCACCTAGTCTTTATTTTCGTTTTTCCTTTTATTTCTTACCAAAGGTGAGTTTTTTGGGCTAGAAGTTGACCCTTTTTTCACCTTATTTACCTTTACAACCACTCCTAATCAACTACTCTAGGTCAAGTAGTCAACGTTTTTTTTAAATATTTTTAAATTTTAAATGAGAAAAAAAAAAAAGTTGATCTTATAAAAAACAAAAAACGTATTTTTTTCTAAGCTCAAGAAAAAATTATTTTTACACTGGCACTTAATAATACATGCACTGACACTTTTCACACTGACACTTTATTATACTAACACTGACACTTTGTTACACTTTGTTACACATGTACCGGCACTTTTTATACTGACACTTAATATACATGCACTGACACTCTCCACACTGGCGCTCTTTTACACCAATACTGGCACTTTGTTATATATGCACTGACACTTTTTTTACACTGGGAGCGATCGCGTCCATCCTTGGGGCGATCGCGCAGTGCCGTTCTGTGGAGATGGGGTGATTGCATCCTAGGGCATGCACTGACATTTTTTTACACTAACACTGTCACTTTGTTACACATGTACTGACATTTTTTTACACTGGCACCAGCAGGAGAAATAAAACACATTTTTTCTAAAGCTTAAGGAAAAATGCATTTTTTTTAAGATTTTGGCATGAGAAAAATAATAATTTAGATTTTAGTGTATATAGGGAAGGGGAGTATGTCAATCTTGATGTGATTTTCAGTTTGGTAACTTAGAATTCAAAATATCAACATTAGTAAGTTAAAAATATTAATGAGAATTTTAACGAAATAAAGTTAAATTATACATTTCTTGCATGTGTAACTTAATTAAGGTTATATTTAACGAAAATATAAATGCTTCTCATTAATAATTATTACAAGAAAAAATAAGAAAAGCATTGGCAAAAAAATAAAAATAACTCCAGTTAAATCACATATTGGGATTTAACTTGTTTTGGTTAGTAATCTCATCATAAAAGCTCATAACTAACTAACGATGGTAATTTTGGATACAAAGTTGGAAAATTTTAAAATGTCACAGATTCTGATGTATTATAATCCCTCCGTCCCATTTCAATTGATACTTATTTCCTTTTTGATCCGTCTCACTTCAATTGATACTTTCCAAAATGGAAAGAAATCTTCACTATTTACCCCACTCATTCTCTCTCCTATTTTACTTTTTCACTCACAACATTCTCTCTCCTAACTATTCCTCCCACTCATTCTCTCTCCTATTTAATTTTCCATACTCACAACATTTAACTTTTTCTCTTTCTTACATCATTTTTCCTTAATTCCCACACCCAAAAAATTGGTCTCTATTGAAGTGGGACGGAGGGAGTATATCGCATCATTTCATCTCAGTGATGACTTGGTGTAAAAGTTTTATCTTATTACTAGGTGATAATTCAGCTCAAAGATTTGGTGAAAAAAAAATTAAAAAAATGATAATTCAGCTCAAAGATTTGGAAAATTTTAAAAAATGAGTGTTTTTTTTTTGTGTCCAAATCAAATGAAACTTATATCAATTTGTAGGGAAAAAATGATGAATTTTGGTGAAAAAAAATTAAAAAAAAATTAATTTACTAGGTGATAATTCAGCTCAAAGATTTGGGATAAAAAAAAAAATCGAAAATCCAACGGACCTATAAGAGCTTGACACTTGGCAGACCCAAAAAAAAAAAAAAAAAAAAAAGGGAAAACCCCAGCGCCTTGCCTGGGCGTGTGGCGCACGCGCCAACTATCCTCCAATCAGAAGCCGACACGTGTCACTAAATATTTTTTTTCAGCTAGATGAAAAATTTCATCCCACCTTTTCATTTCACCCCATTTCAAACGCCCACTGCAGCCTTTCATCCGGATGAAATGGGTTGTATCCCCCTACTGTACGTAGTCTCATGAGATAATATATTATATTAGATACAATATACAGTAATTAAAAATTATGATGCAACATCATTAATACTGTCGACTGTCGCCACCACCGCCTGTCACCGGATATTGATCGCCGAAAATCGATCGTCGATCGCCGGTCGCCGCCTGCCACCATCCAAACAGTATTATATTCAGATATTTAGTATTATAAATTGCATGTAATGAAGTATACTCCCTCCGTCCCAATAAGTGCTTCACCCTTTTGGGTGGACACTTAAATTATGGAAATGGGAGGGAAAAAAATGTTGTGAGTGTAATTTGAAAATAGGAGAGAAAATTAGTGGAAGGAATAGTAAATTTGAAAAGTGTTGTGAGTGTAATAGTGAATTAGGAGAGAGAATGAGTGGAGAAAATAGTAAAGATTCTTTGCCAAAAAAGGAAAGGTGAAGCTTCTAACGGGACGCCCTTTTGAGTAATTAGTGAAGCTTTTATTGGGACGGAGGGAGTATTATACAATTATACAACATAATTAACAACATGTAAAAAAAACTTATTAGATATTATGATAGTTTTTTAAAACTTATACTCCCTCCGTCCCGGTAGAAGCGTCACCCTTTTAGGGGTGGCGCGCAAATTAAGAAAAAGTGTGGGAAGTAAAAATGTTGTGAGTGTAATTTAAAAATAGGAGAGAGAATTAGTGGAGGAAATAGTGAATTTTAAAAGTGTTGTGAGTGTAGAGGAGAGAGAATTAGTGGAGGAAATAGTGGATGGGATAATAAAATATTAATAAAAGTTTCCTTTTTAGGAAATAGTGACGCTATAAACGGGACGCCATTTTGGGTAAAAAGTGACGCTTCGGCCGGGACGGAGGGAGTAAGACATTTCCCAGTACTCCCTTCGTCCCTGCTGAAATGTCTTAAAATGACTTATGTACGGGAATTAAGGAAAGTGATGTTAGAAAGAGAAAAAGTGTACTCCCTCCGTCCCGGTAGAAGCGTCACCCTTTTAGGGGTGGCGCGCAAGTTAAGAAAAAGTGTGGGAAGAAAAAATGTTGTGAGTGTAATTTAAAAATAGGAGAGAGAATTAGTGGAGGAAATAGTGAATTTTAAAAGTGTTGTGAGTGTAGAGGAGAGAGAATTAGTGGAGGGAATAGTGGATGGGATAATAAAATATTAATAAAAGTTTCCTTTTTAGGAAAGTGTGACGCTATAAACGGGACGCCATTTTGGGTAAAAAGTGACGCTTCGGCCGGGACGGAGGGAGTATAGTGAAATATATGTTGTGCGTATGAAATGTGATGTAGGAAAGAGAAAGTGAGGTAGGAAATAGTTAGTGGATATGTATTGTGAGTATGACAAGTGGGTCCCACAAATAAAAAACTTTCCTTTTTTAAGTTAGGACATTTTAAATGGAACATCCAAAAAAGAAAGTTGAGACACTTCGGACGGGACGAAGGGAGTATTTTGCAATGAACTATAGGTACAAATCAAGTTAATATATTTGAATCAATTTCCTTTGAATCTTTTTCATAAGAGCTAAATTTAAAATTTGAAGGTTGGCCACCTCCACTTGTTTGTTGGCCTAATGACATTAGCCCGTGACTAAAAAAAAAAAAAACATTTTTACCAAACACAACCTTAAATAACATAAGCAATCAACCACTTTGTCAAAGTGCTTTTGTTGCTTTCATTTGTCTTTGTCATCTACATCACCTAACTAATTGTTTAGAGTTAAGAGTACTACTTAATTTGCAGCTAATAAAGAATTAATGTTGTTCAACTAATTCAAATTCTATACTAGTAATAGCTTGAGATGCTAACTTTTTGGAGGTTAAATCTTAACCTTTAATCAAATCCATACTCCGTCTGTACTAAAATGATAGTTTCGTTTGACTTTTCAAACATTTTAAGGTTACGTTACAAGATTCCAATAACTAGGAAAGTAGATGGCTAAGGTTGTAGCTTCCTAATATGACAATAATGAGAACTTTTTGCTATACAAAAATAAACATAAGATTTCAATAACTAAGAAAGTAAGAGAAAGGGAAGATGAACATGCCAAGACTATTATAGTACCAACCCCCATGTGCATGGATGATATAAAGGTCAATGTTTCATGCTTTTCTTTCCTTTCTTTTTTTTTTCCATCAACATACTAAGATTCGCTTTTAATCGATCTTATTTTTTTTTAGCAATTTTAACCATTTTACTTAAACTACACGTTTGATTTGCCACAACGTCCTAACTTCATTCATAAATGTTAAATAAGTTAACAAAAACTCACGTCACTTACATGATTTATCTCTTACAACCTCCCTCTCATCTTCCCCACCCACCCCAACCCTCCCCGTCACTTCCTCCATGACCAGCGGCCACCAAAACCCCATTTCAATAAAAAATATATTAATTAATTTCAGTAAAAAAACACTAGCCACATGTAGCCCCCATTGTTGTTCATTCCAAGGTCCTAATTTCATTCTAAAAATTGAAACATCCTGTTGAAATTTTGTGGGAGACTGGAAAAGAGGGCTGAATTTGTGTTGTTATGTTCGTCGGGGAAGGAAAATACGAGATTATGTTATGTCTAGCTTAGGAAATCGTAAAATTGATAAACGATAATTGAATATTAACTTCCAATTAAGCAGAGAATTGTGTTCAGATGTAGGTGAGGAGAGAAATTATATAGAAATTTAGAATATAAGATGAGAGAGAAAACAAAATTTAGAGAGAGAAAGTTGAAATTTTTGTATATATTTCATAAGCCATGAAAATGGCGATTTACAGCAACATAAAGAGAAGAGAAAGCATGTGGGTAACAACCACCCTCTCTCTCTCCCCAAAACGACAACCTTTAAAGTAACGGAAATAGAATCCTAAGCAAGGCTAAAACAACAACGTCCAACTAAGTAAAAAACGCGTATTCGATGTTAGCTATCTAACTTATTGATACACTACTTAAAACGATGTTGTATGTTCCTATCCTCAAACATAACGGTCACCCCCCAAATTCAGTAAGAACCCTAAATCATTACATTCCCTTCCCCTTCGAAAAAAATCCTTGTCTCAAGGATTAAAATGAGGGAAACTAGCCGCGATTACTGTCCAGTCTTCCCATGTCGCATCTTCTGGAAAAGCATTCGACCGTTGAATTAAAACCTAAGCTGCTGGGCTATTCCCCTTTTTAACCAAGCGTTTGTCCAAAACCGCAATGGGTTTTACTAGAAATTGACCCTCATCTCCCGCATAGGGTAAAGAAGGGTTTGGGACTACTGCATCACCAACTCTTGGCTTAAGTAGAGAGACATGAAAACAGGGTGTATTTTTAAGGTGGGAGGTAACTTGAGTTTATAGGCTATAGCTTCAACCTTTGCTTCGATCTGAAAGCGACCAAAATACTTTGGTGACAGCTTGAAATTCCTCCTAAGTGCCAAGGAAGTCTGGCGATATGGCTGCAACTTTAGGTAAACCCAATCCCCTTCTTGAAAACTTCTTTCCTTTCTACCTTTGTCTGCAAACTGTTTCATTTTGTTTTGAGCTTCAGTCAATATTTTTCTCATTATTTTGATTTGTTTATCCCTTTCCTTCATAAAATCTGTGACTGCATCGAGCTTGCAATATTGTTCATGACTGAAGATGGCTTTGTGGAGGTGGGTACCCATATAAGGCTTCAAAAGGGGTCATTTTGAGTGCAGTGTGGAAATTCAAATTGTACCACCATTCTGCCAATGTGAGCCAGTTTTGACCACAGCTTAGGTTTGGTGTTAGTGGTAGCCCTCAGAAATTGCTCCAAACACCTGTTCAATCTCTCAGTTTGACCATCTGTTTGAGGGTGATAAGTTGTGCTCATATTTAAGGTGGTACCAAGGAGGGGGAAAAGAGATTGTCAAAACTGACTTAGGAAAATTTTGTCCCTATTTGAGGTGATAGTGACAGGTAGGCCATGTAGTTTATAGATATTATCAAATAATTATTTTGCCACAATATAAGCTGTATATGGGTGTTCGAGGGGTATGAAGTGGGCATATTTGGTGAGTCTATCTACTACCACCAAAATTGAATCCCAATTATTGGAAGGTGGTAATCCTTCAATGAAATCCATGGCTATGTCAGTCCAAGGCCTAGTGGGAATGGGTAGGGGTTGCAAAAGACCAGCTGGATGAGTGGTTTCAGTCTTCATCTGTAACGACCCTAACCCTAGGCACTATTTTAGCATCATATTAAATTCTTTTAATATTATTATTAATATTTTGTGTTCATTTTATATATTTGATTTCTTATATTAGGTTGAGATGATTGGGAAATTAAATAAAGCATCTTGGGAGAAGTATAATAATAGAAATGGACAAAATAAATAAAATGTGGGTAGTTAGATTTATTTATGTGGAAAATTTGGAAAGCCTTAGTTTTTGGGAATGGGGGGGCCATGCTCTCCCCTTGATTTCCTCCTCCCTTTTCATTATTTTCAACTTCTCCCCATACTTCTTATACTCCTCCCATACCTTTTCCATCATCTTCTTCACCTCCTCACTCATACTTCCTCCATGGAAATTCTCTCCTAAGTTCCTCCTTCCAAAAATTATAATAAATGCAATTCTCTTCCATTTGAAGATCCGGGTGTACTTCCATGTTCGTAGAGGCAAGGGGAATGCATCAAGCTAGAGAAATCATAGTTTCACCTCATATCTCTAAAGTAAGTTATTATGAATTCTTTCTAATAATTGCCCACTTTTTGTGTTAATTAATCTCATGTTGAAAGAAGATGATTTTTGATATTTTGAATAATGATAATTGAGTTGGAATTGATCTTAAGTTGTAAATTGGTGATCTAAGTTGAAAGAAGAGTGGTATAGAGTAATTGGGAAAATTTATGGTTCAAGAGTAAGGATTTAATGTGGGTTTGGCCAAGTATTAGAGTTAGAAAGTGAATTATTATGATATTTCCTTTCTTTAAATGCTCATGAAATAATTGTGTTATTGTTGTTATAATGGTTATTTGATACCTTGGAAATCTTCTTGGAGTTGATAAATTGGTTAATGATAAAGAATGATGTTATTGTTAAGGAAGTTGATCAAGAATGTAAGAAAGTGGGTTGAGTTAGATTAAGAAGGTTAAATTTGAAATGTGGTAGTGAAATGTGAGAATTAATTAAGTAAGTGAAAGGGTTAGGTTAGTCTTAATTATTTGGAATGTTGACATGGATTTTGAGTACTAAATTAATACTACTTTGGGTTAAATGGTTTATAATGAGGTTAGGAAAGTTAGTAAAACCTTTTACGTTCACAACTTTGAAGAAGCTTGGCTTGGGATTTTGGTTCAACAGGATTTTGAGGATTTTCAATCTTGGGCGGTCGCCCATATGGGCTTGAGCGGCCGCCCACCAATGCAGCCTTTCGACTTCAGATTTTCCCTCTTGGGCGGTCGCCCATGGTGGCTTGAGCGGCTGCCCATCAGCACAGAAATATCAACCCCTTTTGACCCTTGTTTGGGCGGTCGCCCATGTCACCAGAAGTTCACCAGTTTCCTTTCTTGTTGAATTTTAACCACAACCACTAAGTATGATTCCTAACCCTTTCAAAGTAGTGAAATCTAATCTACTTCAGATATGAATTAATCCTTTTTAACCTAAGTTAAAGTAGAATACCTTGGCTAGGCCATGATGTCTTATTTGGTCAAAATGGAATTGTGGGAAGTAGGTCTTGCACCTTTATTAATATTATTCAAGGTTGAGTAGTAACTTTGTAAGAATGGTTTACGGTTTAGGTTGGCCTTACTTGCCCCCATACCTTGGTGATTAGTTGAACAGTGTAGAGACTATAATCACACTAGTGTGTTGGTTAGTAATGTATATGTGTTACATCAATGTATTGTATCCCGATTGTGGATTATTTGGTATATGGTTGTATTGTATCCCGAGTGTGGATTATTTGGTATTGTTATGTTGTATCCCAGTTGTGGATTATCTGACATATTGATTATATTGCATCCCGGTGTGGATTATGTGGTTATGTGGATACCTTATTTGAACTCATATTCGTTAATGGTATTATGCATAGTGTATTAAATGAACTGTTGCACTATGGTATGGATTAGCATGAGTATATTTTACCATGTTGTTATATTATTATCCCTTTTTGTGGATTTATTTCAAGTATCTATTATGTGCTTGAACGTGTTGATATTCGGGGGTATAATGGAATTCAATCAATTATTGATTTGTTCTATAAGTGATTGAAGGTTCATTATACCTGTGACCGTTCCCCTCTGTGGCCACAGAGTGGGTGTGCTAACGACTGTATTGAGCCAAAAGCCTTACAGACCGTTGCGATTTGGTGATTAGGGGGAATGCTTCTGTATTAAGCCAAAAGCTTTACAGTTAGCGGTATTGTTGTTGGATACTCTGATTTAGTATCTGATTTTCTTATATGGATCTCTGGAGTATGAGTCCTATAAGCGGTAATGTGTCTTTGAGCGGTTCACCAAAGAGAGGAGTTTTACTCCCACGTTGTACGACTTATTGTTCAGACGGGAAAGGTAAAATGAGGTAACGTAAGGTGTTTATCGCTTTCATAATGTGTTATGTGCTACCATGCTATGTGTTGCATCTTGTTTGGCATCTTGCTGCATTCATAATAGCTTATTGAGATTTATTCTCACCCCTTCCCTTTTACTGCTTTAGATTGTGCTGAGACAGGTGACCTGAACCAGTGAGGCCGGGGAAAGAGTTTGGACTCTCGCTTTTGGGACTTAACAGGATAGGTAGATATGTGGGTTGTCGGGAGTCACATTTAAGTTTTACTCTTTTACAAGTTGGAAGGAAAACTCTTTTATCAAACAATGTTAATTGGGATTTTCAATGTAATTAATCAAGTATGGTTATTAAAGTATTTGTTTAAATTCCTCCAAGTGGAGATATTATTATTTGATTTTGTTTATGGAAAATTTAGAATTGGTTTTCTTGTAAAGGCAAATAAATGTTTTAAAAATCTAAGATGGGTTTTCTTAGTTTGAGCTTCTCAAGCTCGGGACACGCGTTAGGTTCCGGGTTGGGGTGCTCACAGTTGGTATCAGAGCTTAGTTTAGAGGTCAAGGGTAGATGTCTAAACTAAGGGGGAATGTGTGGTAATTAACGCCGAGTGTTTAATGCAGGAGTTGGTTCTAATGGCCGGAAGTAATGATGATCAGCTAAAGGTTCTAGGAAATGAAGGAGATATGGGTATAGATGGAATTCAGAATGAAGAGATGATGAAATTATTCAGAATGTTTGTACATAATATGGAGACTAGAGGATCAGTTCTGAATCAACCTGAGGGATACCAAAGTGATGGATTAGAGAGATTTGTGAAGATGAACCCACCGAGCTTTAACGGAGATCCGAATCCGTTAAAGGCAGAAAAATGGTTAGCAAAAATGAATAGGATTTTTGAGGTTATAGAAAGTCCCAACGAAGAGAAAGTTAGGTATGCCGTTTTCAAGCTTGAAGGTCCAGCTGATCAGTGGTGGCAGATTTTGAAAGGAAATTGGGAGCGGGATCGTACGCCCCAGACTTGGGATAATTTCACCAAACAGTTCGAGGATTATTTTATTTCGATGGTTACAAGGGACAAGAAGGAGATCGAATTCTTAGGACTAGAACAAGGGGACATGACGGTGAATCAGTATTCAGTCAGGTTTGAGGAATTAGCTAAGTGTTGCCCTCATTTGGTACCGCATGAAGCGAGAAGAGTTCATAGGTTTATAAAAGGTTTGAGGATTGAGTTTAGGAAGAAATTAGTGATTGATAGCTTCACCAATTATCAGACAGTCATAGAGAGAGCTTATAAGATCGAGAATAACATTGAGAAAAATAGTGGAAAATCGGAAGGTGGGATTGGAAATAAGCCAAAGTATCTAGGACAAGGATCCAAAATCATTAGAGGACAGCCAAGGGCTTTAACTTCAGGAAGAGTGAGAGGAAAACTTGTGGTAGCTTCTTCGTCTAGGCCAATATTCAAACAGTATGGGATGATTTGTAAATTTTGCAAGAAGGTTGGACATACCGAAGATCGGTGTTGGAGTAAGCAAGGCAAGTGTATTAATTGTGGAGAGATAGGACACTTTAGGAGAAATTGCCCAAGGTTACAGCGGGGACGAGCTTCCAGCAGCAGTCAGCAAGGTGGACGACAAAGAGGTAGTACCAAAAGAGATAACGAAGAGGAACCAAAAGAGAAGGTCTGTGATCGAGTGTGTGTTTCGGGTCCAGGAGAGATAAATTCCTCAGGAGTCACTAGAGGTAAATTCCCTGTCTCAGAAGTAGGGGTCATATTTTATAGATCCTGTTGCATATCATTCATGTTTGGCATCACATTTTGCTTATATGTGACATACATTTCTTGAGAAATTGTTTTATTATTGGAGGATTCTGCTCTTATGAGAGAACACCTCGAATCTCCTTTGATGTACCACGATGGTGATGTGGTTATGGCTGAGCATGTATTGCCAGTTGATTTGGTATGATTACCGATGTGTAATTATGAGATATACTTGACCTGGATGGTTAAGAAATTGTGGTGTATTGTAGACTATCATTAGAAGTGAGTCTCCTTTTCTATACCTAAATTGATTATATTGGTGGTTAAATCAAATAAACCTTTATATGATACTCTTGTTATGTAAGCATTAAAGACAGAAAGTTTTGGTTAAAAGTGTGAAGGATATTTGGTAGGTGTTAGACTTGCATAAGAAGTCTTTTCAAAGAGTTTATGTGCTAGTTGTGAGTAGATGGTAAATGTGTTTTCATCAGAGTATCTCATGTATTGATTCTAAGTATGATAATCGGGATTTTAATCTTTATCTTGACGGCTTTATGGTAGTTATGATTGATGAGCTTCTTGGTTATTTAAAGTTATGAGAGGGTCATTTGTGAGTTATGTTATTTGCCTTTAGTGGGAATTCATTGTTTGAAGAGTTTAGCAAGTGTGAGTTGGCTTGAGAGGATTCCAAATTTTGGGTTCTAAAGTCTTAAGCTTGGATGTCCCCTAGATCTTACGAGGATTGTGTTCGTGATCTTTGGGGTTGGCAAGTGCTACCGGAGGAAATTTTAAGGAATTCTTGAAAAATGAAAGATCGTTGCTTTAATTAATTCTAAAGGATGTATAAATGGTGTAGGATGTAATAAGTATGAATTATATTGATAGAGATGGAGAATAGATTGGCTATAGATCTGATCCTTACCTTGCTTAATGGATGGGAGGACTTTGTGAAATTTTAAGTGCGTATTAGAGGGGAATTAGATGGTGATATTATGAGAATTGGGAAAGTAATAACGTATGCTTCGAGGAAGTTGGCTTAGATAAACCAGAATTTTCTTACCCTCTACTCGAGAGTGGCTGCAATTGTTTTATGTGAGAACCTTACCTTTTTGAAGCTCTCTTGTGGAATTTGTTACCGATCCTAAGAGTTGGAGGATTTAGTTACTTAAAAGGAAGAGATTAGAAGACTATTCAAACTCTTGAAGAATAGATGGTGTGTGGAGTGATAGATTTCTTTTCAACTTGAAAGGTTTTATTAATCTTAGCGGAGTTGAGTATAATAGCAGTTTTGGTTTAAGCATTGAAGGGATACTGTATAAAACGTGATATGGAAAATTTATTTGTATGATCCTTTGTACTTAAGGAGTTCTTCAATTAATGATGTTTAGGCGGATTTGACATATGTGGGGAAAACGTTGAAGAGTTATTAGAATTACAATTTCGGGAGTAAATTCTAGAATATTTGGGTTGTGAGAATGTATAGAAGAATCATGACATTTAGGAACTGTTTGAATGTTGTAATTCAAAATGCTTGGGAGAGTAACCTTTGTTATTGATCCTCCAGGTAAGTCTTTTAAAATTCGGGACGAATTTTCTTTAAGGGGGAGTAAATGTAACGACCCTAACCCTAGGCACTATTTTAGCATCATATTAAATTCTTTTAATATTATTATTAATATTTTGTGTTCATTTTATATATTTGATTTCTTATATTAGGTTGAGATGATTGAGAAATTAAATAAAGCATCTTGGGAGAAGTATAATAATAGAAATGGACAAAATAAATAAAATGTGGGTAGTTAAATTTATTTATGTGGAAAATTTGGAAAGCCTTAGTTTTTGGGAATGGGGGGGCCATGCTCTCCCCTTGATTTCCTCCTCCCTTTTCATTATTTTCAACTCCTCCCCATACTTCTTATACTCCTCCCATACCTTTTCCATCATCTTCTTCACCTCCTCACTCATACTTCCTCCATGGAAATTCTCTCCTAAGTTCCTCCTTCCAAAAATTATAATAAATGCAATTCTCTTCCATTTGAAGATTCGGGTGTACTTCCATGTTCGTAGAGGCAAGGGGAATGCATCAAGCTAGTGAAATCATAGTTTCACCTCATATCTCTAAAGTAAGTTATTATGACTTCTTTCTAATAATTGCCCACTTTATGTGTTAATTAATCTCTTGTTGAAAGAAGATGATTTTTGGTATTTTGAATAATGATAATTGAGTTGGAATTGATCTTAAGTTGTAAATTGGTGATCTAAGTTGAAAGAAGAGTGGTATAGAGTAACTGGGAAAATTTATGGTTCAAGAGTAAGGATTTAATGTGGGTTTGGCCAAGTATTAGAGTTAGAAAGTGAATTATTATGATATTTCCTTTCTTTAAATGCTCATGAAATAATTGTGTTATTGTTGTTATAATGGTTATTTGATACCTTGGAAATCTTCTTGGAGTTGATAAATTGGTTAATGATAAAGAATGATGTTGTTGTTAAGGAATTTGATCAAGAATGTAAGAAAGTGGGTTGAGTTAGATTAAGAAGGTTAAATTTGAAATGTGGTAGTGAAATGTGAGAATTAATTAAGTAAGTGAAAGGGTTAGGTTAGTCTTAATTATTTGGAATGTTGACATGGATTTTGAGTACTAAATTAATACTACTTTGGGTTAAATGGTTTATAATGAGGTTAGGAAAGTTAGTAAAACCTTTTATGTTCACAACTTTGAAGAAGCTTGGCTTGGGATTTTGGTTCAACAGGATTTTGAGGATTTTCAATCTTAGGCGGTCGCCCATATGGGCTTGAGCGGCCGCCCACCAATGCAGCCTTTGGACTTCAGATTTTCCCTCTTGGGCGGTCGCCCATGGTGGCTTGAGCGGCCGCCCATCAGCACAGAAATATCAACCCCTTTTGACCCTTGTTTGGGCGGTCGACCATGTCACCAGAAGTTCACCAGTTTCCTTTCTTGCTGAATTTTAACCACAACCACTAAGTATGATTCCTAACCCTTTCAAAGTAGTGAAATCTAATCTACTTCAGATATGAATTAATCCTTTTTAACCTAAGTTAAAGTAGAATACCTTGGCTAGGCCATGGTGTCTTATTTGGTCAAAATGGAATTGTGGGAAGTAGGTCTTGCACCTTTATTAATATTATTCAAGGTTGAGTAGTAACTTTGTAAGAATGGTTTACGGTTTAGGTTGGCCTTACTTGCCCCCATACCTTGGTGATTAGTTGAACAGTGTAGAGACTATAATCACACTAGTGTGTTGGTTAGTAATGTATATGTGTTACATCAATGTATTGTATCCCGATTGTGGATTATTTGGTATATGGTTGTATTGTATCCCGAGTGTGGATTATTTGGTATTGTTATGTTGTATCCCAGTTGTGGATTATCTGACATATTGATTATATTGCATCCCGGTGTGGATTATGTGGTTATGTGGATACCTTATTTGAACTCATATTCGTTAATGGTATTATGCATAGTGTATTAAATGAATTGTTGCACTATGGTATGGATTAGCATGAGTATATTTTACCATGTTGTTATATTATTATCCCTTTTTGTGGATTTATTTCAAGTATCTATTATGTGCTTGAACGTGTTGATATTCGGGGGTATAATGGAATTCAATCAATTATTGATTTATTCTATAAGTGATTGAAGGTTCATTATACCTGTGACCTCCCCTCGTGGCCAGAGTGGGTGTGCTAACGATCGTATTGAGCCAAAAGCCTTACAGACCGTTGCGATTTGGTGATTAGGGGAATGCTTCAGATTAAACCAAAAGCTTTACAATTAGCGGTATTGTTGTTGGATACTACGATTTAGTATTTGATTTTCTTATATGGATCTCTGGAGTATGAGTCCTATAAGCGGTGAATGTCTTTGGAGGCGATTCACCAAAGAGAGGAGTTTTACTCCCACGTTGTACGACTTATTGTTCAGACGGGAAAGGTAAAATGAGGTAACGTAAGGTGTTTACCGCTTTCATAATGTGTTATGTGCTACCATGCTATGTGTTGCATCTTGTTTGGCATCTTGCTGCATTCATAATAGCTTATTGAGATTTATTCTCACCCCTTCCCTTTTACTGCTTTAGATTTTCTTTGAGACAGTGACTGAACCCAGTGAGGCCGAGGAAAGAGTTTGGACTCTCGCTTTTGGGACTTAACAGGATAGGTAGATATGTGGGTTGTCGGGAGTCACATTTAAGTTTTACTCTTTTACAAGTTGGAAGGAAAACTCTTTTGTCAAACAATGTTAATTAGGATTTTCAATGTAATTAATCAAGTATGGTTATTAAAGTATTTGTTTAAATCCCTCCAAGTGGAGATATTATTATTTGATTTTGTTTATGAAAAATTTAGAATTGGTTTTCTTGTAAAGGCAAATAAATGTTTTAAAAATCTAAGATGGGTTTTCTTAGTTTGAGCTTCTCAAGCTCGGGACACGCGTTAGGTCCCGGGTTGGGGTGCTCACATCATCTGTTGGCAAATATCACAAGGGCTAATCAATTCTTGAACATACCTTTTCATGCTTGACCAGAAGAAAAGCTGAGCTACCCTCTTTAATGTTCCTTGAATACCTGAATGTCCTCTTAAACGGGTATGATGTAGCTCCTTCACAATTTTTTCCCTTAGTCCACCCTTGCTACCAATGACCAGTTTACCTTGATACCCCAACACCCCATTACTTAGTGTATATTCAGCAAATCTCTCATTGTCTGTCAATACTCCCTCTAATACTTTCTGTATCTCAAAATCTCCTTCCCAACTTCCAATAACTTCTTGTACCCACTGAGGTTATACTATGGTGATAGCTTGACATTCCACCATATATGTGCCTTCATGTAATGTGGGGACCCCAACCCGGAACCTTAGCTCGTGCCCCGAGCGGAAGGGTCCCCTTACTAACACAAACCACCTAAATTTAAAACTTTTGATTAACTTTGAAAGATAAAAACAAACTTTCATACTTCACTTAAACAACATCACTTCTCCACTTGGAGATAGGTTTATAAAACCAACTTTGAAAGAAAACAACAACCTGTTTATTTACAACATAAACACAAATGAAAAGGTTTTACAAAAGTAGTACAAGTTTTTCTCCAAAAGAGTAATGTTCACAAGCAACTCCCAACCAACTAACTCTAACATACCCTGACAATCCCAAAAGAACAATGTCCAAACTCCTTCCCGTCTTCACTGGGTTGGTCCACCTGTCTCAGCGCGATCTAAAACAGTAAAGGGAGAAGGGGTGAGAATAAATCTCAATAAGCTATTATGATGCAACAAGATGCCATATAAGATGCAACACATAACAAGGTTGTTCACAACACATTATTAAAGCGGTAAACACATTACATTACCTCAGTTTACCTTTCCCGTCTGAACAATAAGTTGTACAATATGGGAGTAAAACTCCCTTCATTTGTGAACTGCTTAAGCATATTCACCACTTATAAGACTCATATTTCAGAGAACCATATAAGATACTAGCTATCTGTAAGGATTTTGGCTCAATACAAAAGCTATCACCCCAATCTGTGGCCACAGAAGGGGACACTCACAGGTATAATGTAATTCGATCACCTTATAGAACATTTTCCATAATTAATTGTATTCCATTATACCCCTAAACATCAGCTGATTGAAACACATTCAAGCACATAATAGATATTTGAAAATAAATTCACACTTGGGATATCAATGCAACAACATGGTATTAGTACTCATGTTCAAACCAGAATAGTGCAACATATATTTCATACACTATTTAAACAACCAACCATGAATATGTAACCAAGTATGGCACAATGCATCACAAGCAAGCCCTACATATTCACTACATAACATTGAGTACCCTTTATAAAGGTTCAAGATTGAATTACCAAGTTTTGAACAACTTTGGTTAAGTTCCCATCATGCCTTTCAACCATATTCAATACAATATTTAAACATCTTCCTCATATCTTTTTTGACAAGTTAAGACATCGTTGTATAGCTCATATGTTGTACTAGGATTAGAGTCAAAAAGGGGTTAAAATATACTAGGTAGATTAGGTTTTAATTGCTTGAAAACTGGTTCAGAGGCAACAGGGCAGGGCACGAGTCGTCCCCCCTTAACATACAGCTTGATACAATCGTCCACCCCAAGGCACGACTAGGCACGACTGCATGGCACAAATCGTGACATAGGGCACGAGTCGTGCCCTTCAACAGAAACTCATAACATAGCTGAAACATCAACAAGACCAAAACCAAAATGTTATATACTCCATTCCTCTGTTCCTTAAGCCACAAAACAAACTCCAAACCTCACTACCACTCATACCAAATCATTTCCATACCTTCTAACTCCAAGAAAAGTGTTTCCAATTGCCATTCCATATTTATACTTCAATCATTTCACTTCAACAACAACACCATACCCAAAACTTCACTATAGTACATCCCAAACCATTTTAAACCAAGAAAAAGGTGCCAAACTGCCATGCAACATTTATATAACAACAATCTCAACTTACAACTTCAAATGAACAAAGATTGAAGGAAGGGACATAATAACTTACCAAAATAATTCGAAAATAAGAAAAACTTTATTCGGATAGACGTGATCCCCTCGGCTTCACGAACATTAATATGAAGACGGATCAAGAAACGAACAAGGATTGAATTTGATATGAATTTTGGAAGGAAATTCTAGGGTTTGCTCTTCAATGGAACAGAGAAAGGCTACTTACTGATGTTTTGAAAAAATATGAAGCTTCTTCATACAAAATGAGGATTTACATCAAACAATTTACACCTAGGCTCCTCCACTACTTTATTTGATAAAATTAGATAACTTAAGTTATAAATGTTACACTTTAGCACCTTAACATTTTATAAGTTATTATTTAACTTTTTCAAATATTATTATTTCACTACCAAATTTCCTATTTGGTTCATTTAGACATCCAATATTTAAAGTTAATTTATTAACATCCTAAAATATCACATAAGTTATTAAAATATCAAAATGAACACCTAAAACTAACAATTAGCATGAAATGCATAAAGGAGATGCCACGCACCCCACCCCCCACGTGCTCAACATGTGCTTAAAATGGTGCCTAGGATTAGGGTCGTGACATGTAATCTAGACAAAGCATCAGCCACTTTATTCTTAACACCTTTCTTATAAGTGATTGTGTAATCATATTCCAACAGTTTCAATATCCATTTCTGTTGTAAACCTCCAGTAACCCTCTAATCCATGAAGTATTTTAAACTTTGATGATATGTTTTTATTTGGAACTTAGATAATACCTCCATTTTTCTACAGCCAAAAGGATTGCTAAAAATTCCTTCTCATAAGTTGACAACCCCAAATGTTTTAGACCTAAAGCTTTACTGACAAAATCTATGGGTCTTCCCTCTTGCATTAAGACATCACCTAATCCATTATAGCTAGCATTTGTTTCCAAAATAAGAGTTTTTGAAAAGTCAGGCATGGCTAGAACTGGAGCAGTGGTCATAGCTTCCTTCAGTGTTTGGAAAGCTCTATCCGCCTCTGAATTCCAACAGAAAGCATTCTTTTGCAGAAGTAGTGTCAAGGGTTTACTAATGATTCCATAGTGCCTAATGAATCTTCTGTAGTATCCAGTTAGACCAAGGAATCCCCTCAAGCCTTTGATATTAGTAGGAGTAGGCCATCCTACCATGCTATCAATCTTGGAGGGATCAGTTGCTACCCCATCACCAGTGACTATGTGCCCAAGATATTCCGCCTTCTTACTCCCAAAAGAACACTTGCTTTTCTTCACAAATAATTGATGCTCTCTAATCCTGTCCAATGTTAATCTGAGATGATTCACATGTGTCTCCATGGTAGGACTATATATCAGTATATCATCAAAGAAAACCAATAAAA
The DNA here is from genome assembly GCA_022495995.1 of Adenophora triphylla var. japonica. NCBI lineage: Eukaryota > Viridiplantae > Streptophyta > Magnoliopsida > Asterales > Campanulaceae > Adenophora > Adenophora triphylla. The sequence continues at coordinate 97,088 of JAFEMH010003014.1, forward strand.
ATTTCCTTAAGAAATCTTCAAACACTGAGTTCATAAGGGCTTGGAAAGTAGTTGGAGCATTAGTGAGTCCAATAGGCATCACTTTAAACTCATAATGTCCATGGTGGGTTTTGAAAGCAGTCTTGCTAATATCCTCCTCCTTCATTCTGATTTGGTGATACCCTAACCTCAAATCAAGTTTAGTGAAGAATTTGGAACCATGTAGCTCATCCAGTAGTTCATCTATGATGGGAATAGGAAATTTATCCTTGACAGTCAGTTGGTTTAAGCCCCTATAATCGATACACATTCTCCATGTACCATCTTTCTTCTTAACCAAGATCACAGGAGAGGCAAAGGGACTTGAACTGTGTTGTATAACTCCACTGTCTAATAGCTCCTTGATTATCTTCTCAATTTCATTCTTCTGAAAATAGGGACATCTGTAAGGTCTATTGTTCACTGGTTGACTTCCAGGGTTCTAGGAAGACATCTTCATATTCCTTCAACAATATTGAGATGTTTGGGTCCATTTCTCCTTCATTGTTCACTGAAGATAGTGAATACAGTTTTACAATTGCCCCACAAGGTAAATCATTCAACATTTTTGTAGCAGTTGGGGCTGTCATAAATTTCAGCATCAACACCTCATGTACCCCTTGCAATGTACATAGCTTCCCTCTCCATTTGAAACCCATAGACATCTTATTGAAGTCAAAAGTAATTGGCCCTAATGTTCTGAGTCACTGTATTCCCAATACTGCATCACATCCACCTAGCTTGATAATTTTCATATCTCCATTAAATTCTACATCCTGCAAGTTCCAAGTAAAACCTTTACATTCTCCCTGGTTAAGTATCTTGCTACCATCTGCTATTGTCACTACTGGTACTTCCTGAGTAGATGACACCATACATCCTAATCTTTCAACAGTTTTAGAATCCAAGAAGTTGTGAGTACTCCCACTATCAATGAGAACTGAGAATTTCTTGTTTCCCACCTTACCAGTGAGCTTGAGAGTTTGCAAAGAGGCACTCCCAGATAAAGAATGTGTTGATATACCCAAATCATCCTCTAGTAACTCCACCTTCTCCAATTCAGCTACAGGAGTATCCAAGGTATCATGCCACTCTTCTTCCTCTTCTCCATTTTCGACTCCTAACATGAAAATTTGTTTGCTCTTGTATTTATGACCATACTTGTACACTTCATCACAATTATAACAGAGACCCTTTTCTCTTCTAGCTTGCATTTCTGTCTGAGTTAATTGCTTTATGGGAATGGTATTCTTGGTGGGGGGAAAAGTGTCAATTCTTTGGTTAATGGAAGGTGAGGAATATGTGGAGTATTTGTTGTTATTGGTATTCATTTTGGCAGAATATTGGGAAACTGGGGTGGTGGATCTGTGATTGGTATTGTATGGAGGAAAAGTTGAGTTGGGTTTGTAGGTTGCTGATTTGATTTTTTTTACTGATACATCCCAGTGTGATTCCTCAATCCTAGCCAAGTTGATTGCATGAGTTAATGTGGGAGGGAATTGAGACTGCACCCTATATCTGATCTCCTCCTTGAGCCCCTTAATGAAATTTTTGACATAAAACCTTTCACTCAGACCAGAATTCTCCACCTTCATGATTGCTCTCATTTCCTCAAACTTATCTTGGTACTCACTGACTGAATTTACTTGCTGTAAATTAGCAAACTCCCCTTCAATATTCTGATAAGCTTGTGGCCCAAATCTGGTAGCTATCTTATCGACAAATTCATCCCATGCACTGCCATCAATCTCCTCATAAAAGTTTTGATACCAAAACTCTGCACCCCCTTCGAAATGCATAGTAGCTAATACCACCCTATCACATAAAGGAACATATTTATATTTGAAAAAATTGTGGCACTTACGGATCCAACCTCTATGATCAATACCAGAAAATTTTGGAAACTCTAATTTAAGATGTTTCTTATAGGATTCATTGATTCCCTTTTCAGATCTAGCCTCATGACCATAACCCGAACCCTTAATAGCAACAGTAGAATCATCGATATGAATAGTTTCATTCCAGGTTTTACCTTGTTTATCCTTGTCAGTAGCTAGGATCTCCTTACCAGCACCCGGTGACGCACTTAAAATCGAGCTAGAACTGCTAGTTCCTCTCGAGCCTCGTCCAGCTTCATCCACCTTAGCCTTGTCATTGTTGGACTTCATCTCCAGCAATAAACGTGTTACCTCTTCTACACCTTTACTTAGTGCCGAGATTTCTCCCTTCAATTCAGTTGTTTTAGTCTCCAAAACACCCTCGAGTCCATTCAATCTCTCTTCTACAGATCTAAGGTTAGATTCCACAGTGTCCATACGTGTATTCACCATAGTTTTCGTAGAATCGACAACGCTCTGATACCAGTTTTGTTATGTCCAACTTAGGAAATCGTAAAATTGATAAATGATAATTGGATATTAACTTCCAATTAAGCAGATAATTATGTTCAAATGTAGGTGAGGAGAGAAATTAGATAGAAATTTAGAATATGAGATGAGAGAGAAAACATAATTTAGAGAGAGAAAGTTGGAATTTCTGTATATATTTCATAAGCCATAAAAATGGCGATTTACAGCAACATAAAGAGAAGAGAAAGCACGTGGGTAACAACGGCCCTCTCTCTCCCCCCAAAACGACAACGTTTAAAGTAACGAAAATAGAATACTAAGCAAGGCTAAAACGACGACGTCCAACTAAGTAAAGAACGCGTATTCGATGTTAGCTATCTAACTTATTGATACACTACTTAAAACGATGTCGTATGTTCCTATCCTCAAACATAACGATCACCCCCAAATTCAGTAAGAACCCTAAATCATTACAGATTCAATCTGGGTTCTTCGATTCGGGGGAGAGTGATACATGGTGATTTTTGAATTGGAATTGTGATTTGGGAATTTTTCTTTATTCAAAAATGTTCAATTGTGGTGTAATTCCAATATTTGGTTTCATTATTTGACTGCTATGGGGGGTTGAAGTTCAGTATGAAAGTGGGAAACTTATTTCGAATCGAATTCTGAGGTTAATGTCCATTTTGGTGGGGGCTAGTCATGGAGGAGGGGACGGGGGAGGGCTGGGGTGGGTGGGTGGGGAAGATGACAGGGAGGCTGTGGGGGATGAATCTCGTTAAGTATTGTTAGTTTTCGTTAACTTTTCTAACATTTTTTGATGAAGTTAGGGTGTTGGGGCAAATCGAACGCGTATCCCAAGTAAGGCGGTTAAAACTGCTAAAAAACAAAAGTAGTTAAAAGTGAAGCTATATCAAAGTACAGTGGTTTAAAATGTCGATTGACCTTTTTCTTTCATCCAAAATGAGTTACTTTGTATAATACGAACATTTCAAAAAGTTAGTTTCATTTTGATTTTGACGATCAATTTGATCATATATATATATATAAAAAAATCAAAATTCATCATCTGAACTAACAAACTCTAACTCAATCATCTTTTCCACATCCTTCTTGCTTTTATCTGTTGAAGCTTCCCCTTTTTCAATTTTCACTCGTTTTGCATTCACCTGTTGACTTGTTCTGACCTCCGGTGGATTCAATTCCACAGTCGATGAAGATCTTATCAATGATTAAAAAAAAAACAAATATTAAGCGTAAAGAACCAAACAAATTGAAGAAAAAAAAATCATTCATTTAAGTTCTGACCTCTTTTGCGAGTTCTTCCCTGGTTTCTTTTGCACAGCTGAATCTTTAGCTGATTGCGTACTCAATTTCTCTGTAATCCAAAATAATAAGATAAGAATCGCAAATTATACGCAAGGAAGAAAATTTAACGCTAACGTAGATGAGGTGTTGTGTTACCTGTAATTTCAGTTAGAAACCTTATTCCTTGCGAGAATACATTAGTCGTAACTTTTGGAGCATTGCTGTCATAGAATTAATGTTTAAAAATAAGAAATGTTGGATGATGCAAGAGAATATATAAAAATATATACCACTCACTCTGTCCCTAAATAAATGTCGAAAAAAAAAGTCAATTTTGCTCTTGATCAGAGCAAATTTGAAGTACGGAGGGAGCATAACTTTTTGATCATTTTCAATGGAGTTGAAACTTGGAGGGGATGAACAAACCTTAATGCCTTTTTCAGTGCATCAACAGAGAGTAACTTCTGTGGCTGCTTTGACTTTGATAAGTTTGTTCTTTCTTTCGGAGGTTCAACTACGTAGATGCCTTTTGACTTCAGATGATTATCTCTGAAAGCGGTCTTTAAATTCCTGAGAAAAAATATATTGAAAGTGTGAAATCTTTCATATATGTTATTATTCAACTTGGAAAACGAGAAGTGGAAGAAATAAACGTTTCACTTATTCAGATCAAGTAAAGATAAGTTACGGATTCTAATATGTTTCTTACCCTCCAAAGAATTCGGTTCTGTTAGTAGAATACTTCTCGGTTGTTTTCTGTCACAAAGGTTTGATTTCATCAAACAACAACAACAACAACAACAACAACAAAGCCTTAGTCCCAAAATAATTTGGGGTCGGCTAAACATGAATCCTCATATGTCATCGTGTAAAAAGACAATATTGAGGTTGGAGTTATATTTACCTTGTTATGGTACTTGCAATATATTCCATGGCGTCTGAAGTTACAAAATGATGAGGTAAGTTACTTCAGCTTGAAACATTTAGCACAAAAAGAGATTATATATATATATATATATATATATATATATATATATATATATATATATATATATATATAATGCCTGTATAAAGAAGGACAATAAGTTATATTACGTACTTATTGATGACTGCTGGGCAAGCTTTGCAAACTCCAAAATCTGCAGAAGTGCCAATTTTTAGCACTTGAGGAGCAGAGAAGACGCTTAAGGAAAATCCTAGTTCCGACTACAAAAGGAGAGAAAGAAAGTCAGTCATCCGCTAAATCTTACTTCCTCCATCCCAAAATGAACGTCCATTTTTCATTTGAGGACATTCTGAAATAGTCGAGTTTCAGTCAATTTTAGTAGAAAAGATGCATGAATATTCTTGTTTCCCGTTTCAAACTTTTAGTTTTGCAAGTATACAGAGGACTATGAAAAAAGTTGGTAAAAAAAAACATTGAAGGACAGTTTTTTAGATTTTTTTTTTTTTTTTGAAAAAACGAACATTCATTTTGGGACAAAGGGAGTACTGATATATAAACAACTTTGCCCCTATAAGGAGTTAGTACCCTAGTGTCCTTTCGAACGCTGCAACTAAACAGACCAAATACTGTTCCAACCTCCTCACTGCAGTTCCTCTGAAAAGCATTACCAAATAAGAAAACAGAAACCGTCTTTTCATCCAAACACCCGATCTTCCATATACAGAAAGGCTTCCCTGTGGAACTAGTTCTTTGTTCTCCTTTCTCCATTAGAACACCAGCAGTCGCCCAACAGCCAGTAAGAGTATCCCCCACTAGCATTTTCCTAGAACAAAAAGTTCATATAGCATAAATGAGAATATGATACCAAAGTAACCAAATACATAAAAGCTTAAGAGTATCACTCGAGCAGTTTTATGTACTTTAATGCTGGTAAACGTATAAAGCGGATGTCTGAAAAGCGATCACTCAGTTCTGTCCGGGTGAGCAGTTGGTTCCTGGAGAAGAGTTAAGGATGATTGTAAGATAATGTTAATTGTTCACCACGAAGTAACAAGACATGTGAACTATTTAAGTTTGCTTTAATCACTAAAGTGATGCTCAAATAAAGTGAGAAAAATACATCCTAGGCCATTCTATAACAGCAATGCCTCAAACTTTAACATTGGAAACTTCATCATTTGTTTCGATCAGCCTTCTGAGAAATTATTGCTTGCTGAACTGAAAGCAAGATTGAGTTTTTAAGGTTTCCCCAGGAAAGGATCTCTATAATCTGTACATTACCACCGAAAGTAACTACGTTTGACAAAATAGCGCTCACACAGGTCACCCTTAAGGCAAATCAGTAACTCAACAAACAGAACGACAATAACAAATTAGAGCTCCACTAAGTTGCCACTGTAAGCCAGTTTCAGAATTCCTAGAGATCTTTGTGTAAGTTAGAATTCCAAATCTCAAATCTTTGGATAAGTGTCTGACAATGCTTGGACCTTCAGAAAAATCCTCTTATCTTTTCTGTCCATAAACAGTATACATCAGCTTCTAGAGTAATCTGTTTTTTAAGTTAGTATCTTATTCTAATCACTGCAATTTAAATCTCTGTACACCATCACAATACATGGTCATCCATCAAAGCTCTTGCAGCATATACCTCCTACATAAAGTTTCTGAAATTCCTCATGTTCTGAAAATATCAGGACGTAGTTTCCAGCTATCATCTGAAATAACCGACGATACTTTGGCATCCATGGAGCTAGCTGCATCATAGATGATCCTCATGCCTTATGTGTCCCCTCACGGCCCACTATTATGTCCATTATCTAGACATACATTACCTGAGGCTGATTTCTTATGATAACTTGACTTTCCTCCAAAAACAGAACTTTTATTAGGTGATGAACAATGTCATGGGTTTCTTTCGTTTAACATGTCGACATGGCTCCAAGGTTAAGTTTTGTTATTCCACAAATGGTTTCAATTTAGCAACTCCGCCAACATTTGAATTGTACCTCTTTGTACATGAAGTGAACAAGTCTAACACAATAGTAATTAAGTACTAGCCTTTTCGAAGTATGACTCTTTAACGGGGACAGGCCCCAAAGCACACACTCCCTTTTGACACGTATCAAGTAGCTAACATTTGAAAATTCTGATGGTTGCAGATTTTGCAGTATATTTGGACTTGGTCATAACTGTTAAATGCTAGTATGACTTGAAACGAGATTGAAGGCATAAAGAAGTCTCTTTAAGTAGGACATACATAAATGGAATAAGGGACTCTTTTATATGGAACGGAAGGAGTAAAGATGGCCCAGAGTCCCACATTTACCCCTTGTTTTGACTTGGATACATATATTTTTCTATGATTCTCGACAACTATATGAATTAATTATGCTTGGCTAAACAATCCATAGTTATGTAACGATCAAACATACCCAAGTGTTGCTGATTTACAATCAAAGCTTAAGCACTTGGCTAGATTAGCTAGTGAGAAATTATAGCTAGCTGATCTTAAACTAAGCATCCGAGATAATATGTGCTCGCCAGATAATCAAAGAATATAGTCTTCACTCCTCACCTGCATCAGATTGTATTTTCCCGTCCCTTTCTTGACATGGGGCATTTCATTGCAGGGCATTGACCAATCATTAAACATGAAACAGTTGCAGTTAACAATGATTTCTCTAGGGATCCTGTGTAACTCCAAGAGTTGCTCTTTCCATATTGAGATGCTCCACCCAGAACATCTCATTTTACAAACTAACCTTACAATTCTTGCAAACCTCAAATGAAATAACCCCCACATCCACCCCCACCCCAATTCAAGTTTCAAGAAATTCAAATTTAAAGTGCCACATACCTAAGGAGTAAACCAGAGAAGTTCTCAACCTCGTAATCATTTACGCTCTTTGAATTGTTGGATTTGGGTGCTTTCTTTGAGGGTTCAGGATCATAATCAAGACAATCTTCAACAGCATCTCGAAAGACAGACATGTCCACTTGTCCCATCCTCTTGGGCAATCCATCATCAGACAAGTACCCTATAATTTCCATAGAAATTGAGAGAGAACCCACTTAGATTACTTGAAATTTTAACAAACTCATTTTGATTTCAAACCAATTCGATACCCAAAATACGTAAGCACACACACACACAAATAGAGAAAACAACCCACATAGATTAGTTTGAAAATCAATAGACCCATTTGAGTACAAAGCAATTTGCAGCCAAGAGATGGGTAACAATCAATTAGAGTGAGATCTCATAAACCCTAATAAATTGCCTTGAAAAGAACAAAAATCTGTTTCGATTTCAAACATTTATTGCTGAAATGCAGGTAAAGACACACACATACACGGGAAGAGGGGAAGAGGAGTTACCAGGAGAATGGGATGAAGGGGAACCAGGAGGGGTTTCTAAAACTCTGTCTTGGAGGGAGAGGAGGAGATTGAGATCGTCTTGGGGAGCTGCCATTGTTAATTGGTGGCTTCTTTCTTTCTTCAAGGGTAACGCCTGAATAGCGACTAGGTTAGGTCTGCACTTTTTGAGATATCGTATTTAGTACCAAAATGAAAATTTTTAGTGCCAATATCATTTTGGAGGGAGATTTGAACTTTGGTCAAAATTGGAAAAGTCATTTGAATCCAGTATCACATACTAGGTTATTACTTAAGTTCGTATCGAAGTAATCATGCAATTCGATTTAATTTTTTAGCGCAATGGTTTGGTTGGTCTCAAAAATCGTCGATTTACATGGTTCAGTTTAATTTGTGGTGTGACCTTTTCGGATCGAACAAAATCGAACTAAACTAAACCACGATTTGATACTGAACCATCAGATCGAGCCGCCAACCAAACCATCAGACCGAATCATGAAACCAAAACATCATAGTAAACCACAGATTACCATATCAAACTACAAGGTCGAACCATCATACCAAACATATTAACTATACCGATGACTAGTGGTTCGATCTATAAATTGACCGAGACCGAATCAAATCGAACCATTTACACTCCTAGTTTACTCCCTCCCTCCTAGAAAGATGTTTCATTTTTTAAAATCTACTTTTAGCAACAATTTTAGGTTACTTTAAATATTCTAAAGAAAATATGAAAATTGTTGTTGATAGTATTTATAATGATGTATCAATAACAAATTAAAAAAAATTATTAGAAAGTAACTAAATTGACTTATGATTGTTTTGATTAAAGTTCATTTGAATAAACAATGGAAAAAGACATACTTTCTTCGTCCCACCTCACTTGACACTCAAGAGGTGGGTACAAAAACTAAGAAAAAAGAATAAAATAAAAAAAATGTGTGGTAGAAAATGAAAAGAGAGAATGAGTGGGATAAATAGTAGTGTTGGTTGAATAAATTGAGTGGTGGAAAATGAAGAGAGAGAATAAGTGGTGGGGTCCATCTAATATAAAAATATAAAAACTAGGCTATTTTTGGGAAGTGTCAACTGAGCTGGGACGGTCCAAAATAGAAATAAGTGTCAAGTGAGCTGGGACGGAGGAAGTATTTTCTAGACGGAGGGAGTATAACCTACTCTCTGTACATACATATACACAGAGGAAATGGGAACATGCGATCCGCTAAACCAAGGACCCAGATTAAACTCAAGCAAATTTAACGACTCATGTTGATGAGAGTGGAGATCAAAACACATTATACCGTTAGTTAAATGAAGTGTTGGAAAATTGGTGGTATACGAGCATTACTTGTATTATACTAAGTGTATAAAAAAATAACACGCATACAACATCAATATGAAAAATAATAAAGAAGAAGAACACACAATTTGTTCACACGGTTAACCCTTTCGGCTACATCTGGGGGCACTAAGTCATGATATCAACTAGGGGTGTAAGTGGTTTAGCTCAAACCGCGATTTGAGATCGAATCGAGCTAAATCGTGGGATTTAGCTCGGTTTTTTTTATTTAAGTGGTTTAGCTCGGTTTATAAAAATTACAAACCACGTGATTCGGTTTAGCTTGCGGTTTGAGGGTGCCGAGTCGAACCGAGCTAAATCGTTTAGCCATTAAACCGAGCTATGAGACCGAGCTACGAGACCGAGCCAAACCAACAAAAACCATAATCCTGACCATTCATTTCAAATCAAACTAATCCCCACCTTTAATTTATTTCAAAACCCTAAAATGTAATACTTTAAACCCTCTGCCTCTTTTTAATCTCATTACACATTCTATCTCTTTTCCTTCTCTCTCTTCCCCTTCTCTCTCTTCAGTAGATCTCATCTCACTGCCCTCTCACCCACCCTCGCCGCCTCTCTCACCCTCGCCGCCTCAACGTTGCCGCACAATAAGAAGGCGAATTCACATCAGCTTTCATAGTAAGTGTTCTTAATATTCTTTTTCAAATTTCAAATGATTTTTCGCACAGGAAGAAGGAAAAATTATTGTTTTCAATTTTATCAAATTTCTTAATTTTCGTCTTTAATTTTTTGCTTTCTATAGTCGAAGGCTTTGACAGGGTACTGACGGAGTACGAAAACGATTTATAATTTGGTTTGTAATTTATATTTGACATGGTTTGTATTTTAATTTTAAGATTGTTGTCTGATAACTAGTATTTTAGCTTTAAAGTAATCAAGTTGTGTTTGTATTTATTTATTCTTTTTTGTTATAAATTTGTTTGAACTTTGGTTATAATGACGGTTTGGACCGCGGTTTGAACCGAAAATTCAAACCGCGGTTCAAACCGAGCCAAACCGAACCATGATGGTTTGGCTCAGCTCGGTTCGAATTTTTTTATGGTTTAGCTCGGTTTGGAATTTTTCCGAACCGATACTAGCGGTTTGGCTCCTAAATTTGTCCAAATCGAGCTAAATCGAACCATTTACACCCCTAATATCAACTAATATCACCAAATTTGTTTTATTACAATATTCGCACATATTTACAACAATAAATATAGCCTCTAAATCTATATATATATATATATATATTAAAGTTGGTGAGGAGGGTTATGGCTTCGCCACGTGGACAAGTTTAGGCAAACACTTGATTTTGGAGAAGCCACGTCATCACTATCCCAAAATCTATATGACTTTTGATATTCTCCTTATTAGCTAATACTATTAGTTAATAATAATAGTTATTATATAGGTTAACTATTACTATTAATAGTATTAGTTAACTATAATAGTTACTTTATAAATTAACTATTACTATTAATTGTATTAGTTAACTAGAATAATTACTATATATGTTAACTATTACTATTAATTGTATTAGTTAACTATAATAGTTACTATATAAGTTAACTATTACTATTAATAGTATTAGTTAACTATAATAGTTACTTTATAAATAAGTTAACTATTACTATTAATTGTATTAGTTAACTATAATAGTTACTATATATGTTAACTATTACTATTAATAGTATTAGTTAACTATAATAGATACTATATATGTTAACTATTACTATTAATTGTATTAGTTAACTATAATAGTTACTATATAAGTTAACTATTAGTACTATTAATAGTATTAGTTAACTATAATAGTTACTATATATGTTAACTATTACTATTAATAGTATTAGTTAACTATAATAGTTACTATATATGCTAACTATTATTATAAATAGTATTAATTTACTATATATGTTAAGTAATAGTATTATAGTTACAATATATGTTAACTATTACTATTAATAATATTAGTTAATCATAATAGTTACTATATATATATATATATATATATATATATATATATATATCAAAGTAGGTCGTTAATAATGTCAATGAGCATTTAGCTTAAAGACGTACTTTTCTCGAGAAGGTTAAGGGTTGGAACCCCCTACATTGTATTTAAAATGTTGTAATTTGAAAAGAAATAGGTCGTTAGTTTTTTCATTCACTTTGTTAACGTCCATAAAAAATGTTGCATACTGACATAAATTATGACATCAAAAATAAATGACATAAAGTATGAACATCAAAAATTAAATAGCAAAAATTGCTACATTGTTAGTCACAATGCAATTCCTATTAAACTTATGTGCAACAAAGTTATTAAAATTGAACACAATTTTTCTAACTTTATAAATGTTAATGTTTTGATTCATTTATAATATACTTATATTATAAAAAATAAATCATGATATTAGCAAATTAGTTTCCCGTGCAGAGCACGGGTTACCTACTAGTTATAAATACATTCTCATACAAATAAACCCTATACATCTCCTAGTTAGGCCATCATGGAATGCCCCTAAGGGCATCCCAAAATCTACCACTGTCTTATCTCTCTTTGTTGATCTCACAGATTCTCTATGGTTAACACAAATTAGCGACAACAAATTTAATCATTCACTAACACACAATATTTTTGGTCATCACTTGTATTTATAGGAACAACAAACCTAAACCCTAAAGGATTCCAATTCCTTCTCCAAGAAATAAAATGCTTCCATCACAAGAAGGGAATTATGTTGCCAAAATAAACCGGATCAAATTAGGAAGCTACCAAATTTGCTCCTACTTTCCTTCTCCCGCGAAACTCAAATTCTTTCATGCTTTTGTTTGTATCAAATTCCAACAATCTCCCACATGCAGACAAACCACAAGTGACTTTCACCATCAAACTCCCACTCGAGAATGATTTCCACATATTGTGACAACTCCATTTGACTTCTGCCAAAAGTCAAACCACTAGGCTCGACAAAGCCCACACAAACGAGTTGAAGCGAAGCATGGGTCTTCAACTTAACTGTCGGAAACTCCTCTTGCCCCGAGTCTTCACTTCCAAAGTGATACTCCCCGCAATTATCTTCGCTTATCTATCCCTTTTTTCTATCCACAAACCCCTATGTGAACCACATGTCTTCACAGTCTTGGTCTTGTTTGTGTTCCAAGGCAATCATCGCAACTCGGTTATGGATAACGCTCATGTTGGCCAAGTTGTTCCCGCTAACGCTAGCATTCAAAATCAACTTTCTACCAACATACCGTTCATGAGATCTCAGCCCCCCGCCATTTGTCATTGGGTTACACCATGTTCCCCCAATGAACCATTGTATGTGGTGTACAATCACATTGCTTCAAGCTACCAAGTTAGCTACTTGCAATCTTCCATGACCACAGTCGAAGGCGACCACCAACCTTCCTTTATATGACTGCTCACATAATCCAAGTCTTATACTCCTTCTCTGAAAGTCCCTGCAAATCACCCAATTGCAACACATTCTCATCTGCAATATTGACTCGCCCATATTAAAGTTCTATACCCTCGCACTGCTGCCCTTTGATGAAACGATGCTTTCAAATCAAAATATAACCCTCTTGACTGCTCTTCTTCAAGATTAATGCACTCTAACCATGATCTATAGATGATTTGCACACCTATGCAATCAACATTAATCAAGGTCTATAAACATGAATCTTCCGTCCCTTTCTTTTCATGACTTTCATATCTCCGGATCCGTTGGCCAAATTTGATCTCATCAAATTTTCATTCGATCCACCTCAACCTATCATCGCTACTCCCACCAAATCCTTAATAACACAATTCCCCCAGATCCCTGCAAACCCTAGCAACATCCAGATTCTGTAACCCTTAATCTCGAATCCAATGTCCTTCCATGATTATGTAACTGCAACCCTTATCTGAATATCTGCAGCCCTAAATCCATTTGGAATTATGAAATCTTGATCCTATTTGGTTTAAGTAACATATAACCAAGATAATTTCTGCAGCCCTTAATTCTGATCCATGTTTTTGCAGCCCAAATCCAATCAATTCGGACAACCCTGATCTATGAACCAGAGCTCTGATACCAGTTGTTGGGGAATTGGTGATCTCCGAGCAGTACCTGTCTCATACCAAGTTTAAAAGAAAAAGTAATAAAATGTATGCAACATTCATATGAAAAGTAATAAAAGAAGAAGAACACACAATTTGTTCGCCCAGTTCGCCCTTTCAGATACATCTGGAGGTACTATCTGTAGGTGTTAGTGCCCTAGGCCTATAGAGATAGACCTTTATGTAATGTCATTGTTCATTTATATATGAGATTGTTTCTTTGATTGTTATATATGTTTGCATGTTTTATTATAATAATCGTGTCCCTAGTACTTATGAAGCACTAGTATGAAGTCTAATGGATAATCATGTGATGATTATATGCATGGAGATGCACATTAGATTCATGGGTACTTGTTAGAGAACAAGGTACTGGACTTGACCCATTATGAGATCTATGTCATGGTCAAATGTCATAATTAGATCTCATATAGTCATATCATTGATATCCTTTGACCTGAGATTATCATCGTCTTCCGCTCGATGAATATCATGTTTGATATAGTTTAACGTTGTCTTTAACCGGATAACAATAAGGGCTATCATTGGCGTGGTATGATTCTTGTTGGGAAGAATGATAAGTCAAGATGGAAATTGTCCCTCGTAAAGAGAGATGTTTGCTAGGCCACTCGTAAGTAAGATTGATGTAGTGCATGGCCATGCCCGAATGAATTAATGTGATTAATATCATTCGATTAAATCAATTTACTTGATAACGAGAAAGCATTGAACAATATGAGTAGACGTGGACCATGACTCATGTTCAATATAACATCGTGTGACAATGGGATTGTGATATGTTCTATATAGGAAATCGAACTTGATATTATATTATTTGGGTAGGCATGATGGCTTGCTAGAGTCCGCTCATGTCTTATGAGGATCGATGTGATCGAACTCATTGCCAACATAATATAGTCCTATGGGGTCACACGCATCGAACGAATTGTCAAAAATGAAGAATATGGAGTTTTTGTTCTCAGGGGACGACTCGTCCCCGTGCCGTAACCAACTATTCCCCTTAAGGGGGACGCCAGATTCAGAAGCTGGGTGCCAGGGGACGACTCGTCCCCTGGGGGACGACTCGTCCCCTGGGGGACGACTCGTCCCCTGGGCACTGGACTGACGCGGAATTGACTTAAAACTAGGGTTTTCGCGAGGGGAAAAGTTTTATAACGTATAAATACTTACCCCTGGTTGCCCTAGCCGTCAAGAGAACGTTTTGGCTTGAGAGAAACACTGAGAGTGGGAGATTTCAATTGAGAATTGAGAATCAAATACCACCAAATCCATTGTTCTTCATTGATTGAAAGGTGTTTCAATCAATTGGATCTAGCAATCCTCCTAGAAGAGTTCTAGGGTTCGTTCTGCGCGTGGATAAACATAGAGGATCTTCGTTCATCAAGATCTTTGGTTCGTGATTCCCGTTCGTTCATCAAGGATTAACAAGATCATTCAACTGAGTCAGTCAAGTTTATCAAAGGCAAAAGCATTCAAGGTTGGTAATTCTATTTCATCTCTCTTAATTATTCATCTAGAACGGATTCTAGGGCTTGGGGTTTTTTTTCGAGTTATTGCTTATTCCGCTGCGCATGGACCCTCGAAACCCTACACTATCAAGTCAGGATATCAACTAATATCAACAAATATGTTGTGTTACAATATTCGCACATGTTTACAACAATAAATATAGCCTCTGAATTATGAACATACCCTCACACAAATAAACCCTAGACATCTCATAGTTAGGCCACCTATGAAATGCACCTTAGGGAATCCCAAAACGCACCACTGTCTTGGTTCTCTTTGTTGATCTTACAGATTCTCTCTACTAACACAAATTATTGACAGCTAATTTGATCATTCACTAGCACACCAATATTCTTGGTCATCACTTATTTTTATAGGAACAACAAACCTAAACCCTAAAGGATTTAAATTTCTTCTTTAACAAGTAAACTGCTTCCAGCCCAAGAAAGAAATTATGTTGCCAAAAGGAACTTATAAAAATTGGGAAGCTGTCAAATTTGCTTCTACTTTCCTTCTTCCGCGAAACTCAAATCCTTCCGTGTTTTGGTTTGTATCCAATCTCAACATGAATACACAAACCTGAATTCGTATACCCCCTCCGTCCCATCAAGAGCTTCACCATTTTTCCTTGACAAAAGAATTAAGGAAAATGATGAGTAAGAAAAAGGTTGTGAGAGGGAAGAAGTGAGTGGGTATGACAAGTGAGGCCCACAATTTAAATGTGTGAGACGAAAAAGTGAGTGAGATTGACAAGTGAAGTCCATAATTTAAGTGTGTGAGTAGGGTTGACAAGCGGGACCACATTTTTTACTATTTTAGGAAATGTGAAGCATATAATGGAACGTTTTTTTGAGTAAAAGGTGAAGCTTAAACCGGGTCGGAAGAAGTATAGCATCAGTTAATTCCTTTAAGATAATAAATGACTATTTTTTCTTGAAAATTCATAAAATAACTTATGTATCACCTTGGTTACTAAGGACAACTTAATTATTTACATTAATAAAATTAACAGATGCAATCGTACATATAATTACCTTTCTCTATGTACCAAGAAAATTTTTACCTTTCTAAAAATGGAAAATCTTGATGAAGGTACAATGTCCAAAAAAATGTATTGACAAGCCAAAAAGATGACTCTTTTTGCAGAATGTGGCTGGCAAAGCTCAACTATCATTTGACTAAGCATTCATACAAGCCTTACAAATAACAAAGTGTGGCCTCCAATCTCAATTATTTACAGCAAATCAGAGCACAAATTAATCCACAACTGAAGTCAAGTTACAGGCTTTTAAGGATCACAATAAGAAAATCCACAATAATTTCTCAAAATGTTCATTAAACTTTGGCCGAAAAGAGCCATCCGGAATACTGATCCATGCACTGCAGGACTCAACCAGTATATACATATAATTGTCTTTTTCATACTAATAACAAAGCTTATAGAAGACAGGAACTACTAATCTCTTTAAGAGATTTCCACCCACAGAATGATGAAATCATATGTGCCTAATGAATATCTTCGTACCAGCCTTAGACATGATCTTGATGGATTGTCTCATTTATAGTTGAGTTGGCCTACGCAGACAACAATTTATCTACTTCACCAATAATCCCCACAAGAGCATTTTCCATCCTTGAAATGATGAAACCTCTTATTGTCTCTAACAATCAATTCCCTTCCCACAATTCTCGACATAATCTTGATGGCATTATGACAATCACCACAAACACGAAGATTCTTTATGATCCTTAGCGGTGTTCTTGCTGGAGTACTGATAAGGCCAAATGCAATTGCTAAACGTTCACTATGATAAAGCAAGGCTTGTTCTTTCGCCTCTTGATCAATGTCATGAAGAACATATCTAGTATCTGGCACATAACCTTGTTCCTTGTTAGCTGCCCTCAACTTTTCATCATCTTTGTAAAGGGTAGGGTTCCGAAACTGACCAACTTTGTTCTTACCTTCGAGCATGTTAATGGCAGACAACTTTCTTGGAAGTGGAGTTGGGATTTTATTTGCCACAACCTTTGATGGGTCAAGACCAACCAATAGCTCCTCAGCTCTGTCTTCGAGATCAATATCTCCATGCATTTGAGCGTATTTCATTAAGGCCTCCCAAATTCTAGCAGTGGGTTCAAATGGTAGAGTTTCAATGTACTCCAAAGCTTCTATAACATGCCCAGATTTTCCAAGAACATCAATGAGGCCTAAATAGTGTTCAATCCCCGGAGAAATCCCATATTCAGTCTGCATCGATTCAAAATGTATAAACCCTTCTTCAATGGCATCAGCACCAGCACATGCTGCTAAAACAGCCAGAAAAGTTTCTTCAGTAGGCTGCACTTGCTTCCTCATCTGTTCAAACAAAGCCAACCCATCATCACCCAATCCATTTGCTGCATAGCCATTTATTATTAAGTGCCAAGTGTCCATACTTCTTTCCGACATATGATCGAACACTCTCCGTGCATCTACCATACTCCCACACTTGCTGAACATATCAATCACCTTGTTGACCAACTCAAGATCACCCCTACAAGTAGATCTCAAGAAGTAATCATGCACCTTTTTTGCATCCTCAAGTTTTTTCGACTGCCCACATAGCGCAAATAAGGAATGAAAACAATCAGCATCAGGACGTGCTCCCTTGTCTAAGAACTCGATAGCATCCTTCAACTTTCCTTCTTGACATAAATTCATCAAGTCATATGTGGAGGGCTGCTCACTCGGGGCGTCATTATTCCCTTGATTTAAACCATAACCTTGTTGTTGGTAAGCTTGTGGGGCTTCATTACTTCGCCCTTGGCTCTGTTGTTGGTAACCCTGATTTTGCCAATTAATATGAGTACTATTACTAGGCGGGGGATAATTCTGAGCCTGACTGGGATTTGGACCATAACTCTGTTGTGGGTAACCCTGATTTTGCCTATCAAATTGATTAGTATTTCCAGGTGGGGGATAATTCGGAGCCTGACCAGGATTTGGACGATAACTCTGCTGTTGATAACCCTGATTTTGCCTATTGAACTGATTAGTATTTCCAGGTGAGGGATAATTATTAGGATAATATCCCGTGCCGGGATTGGGATGATTCATCTGATGACTAGGGCTACCGGGACTTCGAGAATAATTATTATTACCTTGATTGGGATAATAGCTATTCTGTGTATTCCACTGGTTAGGGTTTCCATTTGGAGGGTAGTTGTGCGATTGTGATGGAGGATTCCACTGATTAGGGTTATGAGGAGCTTGAGGAAAACCTCTGTGTGGGTCAGCCGGTTGTGGTGGTGCGCTGAAGTTGTAGGGAGCAGCGACGAAGCTGAGAGATTTAAGCAAAAGAAATGGAGGGGAAGAATTGAAACGGTGATTGAGGGAGTGAGGAAAGGTTAAAGTGCGTACCTTGAAGAAGGAGGAGGAGGTTAGGGCACGGAGAACCGCCATTGGAGATGGTGTGGAGGTTCAAAACCCTAGTTTTCTCAACAGTGATAAACCTTAGAAGTCGGGGGCGTGGGAGATGAGATGAGATGAGATGAGATGAGTTTCGGCCTGGTCGCTACCGCTAGTGTGGAAAAATGGAAGGGTAAAGTTTATATTACCCCCTATACTATCGAATATGAAAAATACCCCCCTCAACTTCATCTATCTCGCTCCCTTCTTTGTCCTGTTTTAGCGGTGTTGCATTCGAAAAAACTTGATACCTCGTATTAAACTTCTATTTGCATTCTCGAACTCAATGTCTCTTATTAAGTAGAATATACCTTATTAGACGATCTAGCATTTGATATTTACTCTTTGTTATTAAACAAATATATTACGTATAAACACTAGTACCGACTATCTCTCGAATACTCTTTAGATAGGTGTTCAGTTAAACAGTTAAATCATTAACTTCTTCAAAAGTTGAAACATCTTTTTACTTACATAACTTTCCATGGTCCAACTAAGCGAAAATACGAGGATCTTGATTTGCAATAATATATAGTTTGGGGGGTTTTTCCTTAAGGGTTTAATGTTTTATAGGTCTTTTTTTTTTTTTACTTTTCCGAAAGTATTTCATATATAATCTCAAGCCTTAAATATAAATCATCATACTATATCGTAAATTATGATAACATACAAGGGTTCACCATTTTTTCGGATCCGTGAAATCGTGAGTTTGGAACCATGTAACAGCTAGTTTTTTGTTATAATTTAGTTAATAAACTAACTAAACTCATTAAAAAAAAAAACTTACCAAACCTGTTAAAAACTAACATTTCCTTATAAAAGATATCATTTTAAGGGTGAGTTTGACATTGCTTCTGATTTTCTGAAAGTGATTTTTCAAAAGTGATTTTAGAAAAATTGATTATTTATAATAAATACTAAAATTTATAAGTATGTTTGGATAGTATATATTCAAAATTGATTATTGAAGATAAATACAAAAAATAACCTTTATGATATGTATCTCGATATAATAAATGTATAAAAGAGATATAGGTTATTATTGTAAAAACAACACAAATAACAGCTTCTAAGAATCACTTTTAGCAAAAGCTGGGTCATAGCTGCTTTTACGAAAACACAGTTTTTTGCGTTTTAACAGCTTAAAATCATAATCAGTATTGTTATCCAAACGCTATTAAAAGTGATTTTGAGCTTCAAAAGTGATTATAAGCCACAAAAAAACACTCCCAAACTCACCCTAAATGAATTTTATAACATATCTAATGGATTTTGAAGTTCGATTAATTATTTAACTATTTTCAGTTACATTGCAATTTAAAAACATATAAAAATAATTAAAAGTAATAAATAAATAGGAACTGTCAAAACAGTGGATCCGAAACCGGGAACCGGGAATCGAAATCACACGATTCGAATACTGTTTCCTCTTCTACAAAATCGGGAACCGGCGGTTATCAGGAGACGGAAACCGTACCCGGATGAGTACGTATGTATATACACACATACATAAATACTTATAGACGTGTATATAGAAATTTGCGGACGAGATAAAATAGAGCACAACCAAACAATTATTCAAGAGAAATAATTTAAAAAAAAAAAAAACAGTCAAAAGAAGGCGAAAAATGTTGCTAAAACTCATCCAAGGCCATAGATTTACCGCACCTTCCTCTATAACAATTCTCTCTACCATGATTTCTTCTTCAAGACACCCTTCAGGGCACCTCCTCCTCCACTTAAGGAAGAGGTTCCCATTTTTAAAAAGGGAAAAAATATTAACTTTTTTTTTTCTTGTTCAAAAACATAATCTTAATTTACAAGTGTTGAAAAATGGCTCGAATATTGATACTTTTGTTAAGTGTGCTAGCCCTCTGGGCTGTTTCCGCGCATGGCAAGAAACAGCCCAAGGGTGCAGTAACTTATGATGCAACGTCGATGATCATTAATGGAAACCGCGAGCTTCTCTTCTCCGGCTCTATCCATTATCCCCGTAGCCCTCCCGAGGTACATTTTCCAAAAAAAAATAAAATGTGAATTAATTATATTGGTTTGATTAAAAGATGATTTTTTATTTTTTTTTGGTTTAGATGTGGCCTGATCTCATTAGGAAGGCTAAAGAAGGAGGTCTGAATGCTATTCAGACTTATGTTTTCTGGAACATCCATGAGCCAGTTCAAGGACAGGTGAAAATAAAATGCCTTAATTTGCTTATATATAGAAAAAAAAAAGTAGGTCGATTCGTTGTTGGATCCATTCATTATTTTTATTTTTCAATACGCGAAATAAAGGGCGTCTCATTTTGATGTGCAGTACAATTTCGAAGGCAACAACGACTTGGTGAAATTCATCAAACTCATTGATGAGAATGAAATGTATGCGATCCTTCGAATTGGACCGTTCATCCAGGCTGAATGGAATCTCGGGTATATTTTTTATTTTATTTTTATATTAGCAACTTAACAAAAATATTGCTCTCTTGATTCTTAAGATCTTCCGATGTTGTTGTTGTTATGAGAAGTGGACTTCCTTTTTGGCTACGAGAGGTTCCCAACATCACGTTCCGTTCATATAATGAACCATTCATGGTGATTATTATCTTTTACCTTCTTCTTTTACGTAAATTTAAATTTTTCAGGTGAAAAAAAATAGATGCTGAATATGCAAAATGATTTGTTGTTCATTGCAGAATCATATGAAACAATATAGCGAAAAAATTGTCAATTTGATGAAGGAAAACGACCTATTTGCACCACAAGGAGGCCCCATCATCATGGCACAGGTCATTTTCCTGTAGTTTCTAGCAAATCCGCGTTAAAATCTGAAACATAACGAGCTTTATTATTGATCATTAAATTTTGAGCAATTTTTGTTTGATAATTTGCAGATTGAAAATGAGTACAACCATGTCCAACGCTCGTACAGAGAGATGGGACTTAAGTACATCAAATGGGCAGCAGATATGGCTACGGGTCTATATAACGAGATCCCATGGGTCATGTGCAAGCAAGAAGACGCCCCTCCTAACGTTGTAAGTTCATTTTGTTCTCTTTCCCTAGTTTCTTGAATCTAAAATAACATAAAAATTCGCTAAAAATAGGAAAATTTGGTCTTTTGTCTTAAAAAGCTACCTAAGTTACTTGGTTTTGCGTCTAGATCAATACATGCAACGGAAGGCACTGTGCAGAAACGTTTAATGGCCCAAATAGTCCCAATAAGCCAACTCTTTGGACTGAGAATTGGACTGCTCAGTGAGTATCATATATTTCAGAGTTCTTGATATTAATATTTTTGGGTTTTGTTTCTTTATAGTTGACTCGAGTTTGACCATATCGGATTGTATAACATGATTGCAGATATAGAGTTTTTGGCGATCCGCCATCACAAAGATCAGCAGAAGATATTGCATTCGCTGTTGCTCGATTCTTTGCATTGAATGGAAGCATGACAAATTACTATATGGTATTTTTATCTGTTTTTTCAGGAAATGTTTTTGATGTTTTTCTTGGAAATAAATCTATTTTTGTTATTTCAGTACCATGGCGGGACTAACTTTGGTAGGACAAGTTCATCTTACGTGACTACACGCTACTATGATGAAGCTCCCTTGGATGAATTTGGTTAGCGATTTTTCAGATTACGTTGATCGTTATTCAAGAAAGTTAAATTGATTTTCCTAATTATTTTGTTATTTTTTTCGTTTCAGGGTTACTAAGGAATCCAAAATGGAGCCACCTTAGAGATTTGCACAAGACAATGAGATTGGCGAAGAAAGCGTTGCTTTGGGGAACTCCTAAGATTCAAGATATCAGCAAGCATGTTCAGGCAAGAATCGACTATTATTCGCTTAGTTTTTGTTTTTTTTTTAATCTTGTTTTACTGTTAAATAAATCTTTTCAACAGATTGTCACATATGAGAAGCCGGGGACTGATATTTGTGCAGCGTTCTTGAGCAACATCCATAAGAAGGTGCCAGCCACAGTAAATTTCCGGGGTAAAAACTATAACCTCCCAAGGAGATCAGTGAGCATTCTTCCCGATTGCAAGACACTCGTTTTCAACTCTGACATGGTAAATATATTCTCTCCCGCAAGTTTGAGTTTTCTCTAGAAAACAAAGTGTTTTTACCTATAAAAGTTATGTTTTGAATGTAACCAGACTAGACTGTCTGGTTACAGTTCAAATGATCAAATGAGGACTTGTCGACAAGTCCTCACTTAGAACTTTGAGCAGACTAATTATTGTTCGTTCATTGACTATTTGACTCCGTTATGGTTTTGTAACACAGATTGTGTCACAACATAACTCGAGAAATTTTCATCCTTCGAAGAAAGCAAGCAGTCTTAAATGGGAGATGTACAAGGAAAACATTCCAAACGTTAAGGAAATGTCAATTAAGAGCAAGTCACCATTGGAGCTTACTAGCGTTACAAAAGATACCTCGGACTACTTGTGGTATGGTACAAGGTAAGTGATCAAGTTCATTTCCGAAACTCAACTCTCATATATCATACGCGTAACGAAATTTCCATACATCTTGTTTGCAGCATAAAATTCAACAGAGATGACTTACCAATGAGGTCTGACATCTTGCCCGTCCTCCAGATCGCAAATCTTGGGGATGGAATGGCTGTATTTGTAAATGGAGAATATATTGGTAAGAAAATGTGCGCACGCACGCACACACGCACACACACCAGGCTGAGGTCTATATGACTGTGCTAACTAAGAGTTCAATGATCGTTTTAGGATTTGGACATGGAAGCTTTGCTGCCAAGTCCTTTCTCTTTTCAAAACCTATAACTTTGAGGGCCGGAACTAATTACATTTCGTTGATGGGTATGACTGTGGGGCTTCCGGTAATATTTCTAGATTATTATCATAGTTGAATAACTGATCTAAGTATCGATTTCAGAAGACAAAGTTGAACACAATGTTTTTTTTTTTGATCAATGCAGAATAGCGGAGCTTACATGGAAAAGAGATTTTCTGGTGTTCGAGCAGTAACGATCCAAGGGTTGAATGCCGGTACCCTTGATGTAACAATGAATCAATGGGGTCACATGGTACAATATATAGTTCACTCAAATATATGTATATGCGTGTGTGTGTGTACATTTCATGATATCATAGCGAGTTTACATGAATAGGTTGGTGTTAGCGGAGAAAAGGACCAGATTTTCACGGAGGAAGGATCGCGTAGAGTACAATGGAGTCCAGCCGGTGGCCCAGGCACGCCTATTACATGGTATAAGGTAACGCCTACGGTTAGCCTTTTGATTTTACAGTCATATTAAGAACAAAGGTTCTTCTTTTTTGCTGATCTAGGATACAAAAGTCATTGCTTCTGGTGTTGTTGTTGTTGTTTGTTGTTTTAGACATACTTTGAGGCTCCTGAGGGCAATAGTCCCGTCGCTATTAAGATGGAGAGGATGGGGAAAGGGATGGTTTGGGTCAACGGTAGAAGCATTGGTCGGTATTGGCATTCTTATCGCTCCCCTCTTGGAACGCCTTCTCAAACCGAGTAAGTAATGATCCATCGATAACGAAAGTTTAGAGCTATGTGTGATACAGTTAATCAGCTATAAGTCACTAGTCATCAGCTATCAGCTGCAAAACAAACGAGTCTGTTGTGAATAGATCCTCGTGCATTGATTATGCCATAAGGTAGCTAACTTTTCAATGTGAAATTTTAGGTATCACATTCCAAGGGCATTCTTGAAGCCAAAAGACAACCTCTTGGTTGTTTTCGAAGAGAGTGGAGGAAGCGTGGATGGTATAGAGATCCAAACCGTGAACAGGGACACGATATGTAGTTACATAAACGAGAGCTTCCCACCAAACGTAAACTTCTTCGAAAAGGACGGAGAAGGAATGAAGTCGGAGGGAGACACGAAAGGAGCTCTACTAACTTGTCCAGAGGGCAAAGTCATCAAGAAAATCGAGTTTGCAAGCTTTGGTGATCCTTGGGGAGCTTGTGGATCGTACACACCCGGAGCCTGCGATTATGGCAACACCAAGAAAGTTGTCGAAGAGGTAAGAAAACAATGTCACTACTAATCTTGTACTAAACATCATTAAACGCCTCGAATTAAGACGTAATCGTGTTTTAAATTGTGTTTTTTTGTGGTTGTTTTTGAGCAGCTTTGCTTGGGGAAAGGTAGATGTTCTGTTCCAGTAGAGAGATCAAGGTTTGATGATCAAGGAAAGGGTTGCCCTGATGCTCTTTCTAGGACTTTGGCTGTCCAAGTGAGGTGTGGCCATGACAAGGATGACGATGATGATGACGACGATGATAATTAGAAATGTTTTTACAGAGAAACATATATAGGGGCCGCGACGATCAATTTTTCGTTTGTAATTTGAGATTCATGAAATGTTAAACAGTTTGATTTGTGAAATTATTGGGATGATTAAGTTTAATTGAGTTTTGCGCAAAAAAAAAACAAAATTAATTGAGTTATTCTTTCCCCAAAATACTTTGCAATACAATTTTATTGTTTGTTTTTTTTTTAACACCAATGTTGATATGTAGAAAATGATGTGTATGTTTATATATTTATGCATCAATGTGTTGTACAATACAACACCATAAAGCATTTTGGATGACAATGTTTGTTCCAAATATCCTTTTCCTTTCTCTTTTGCATTTGTCATATTTATTTTAAAATGTAACTTTATTTATCATCAATTATTATATTCTCAATCAATTATTATATTCTCACGAGTAAAATCAAATCTCATCATTCACATGAATTTTTCCCTCTCAACCAACACCCCTCCCCCAAATCCCACATGAATTTTGACCCTCTCAAGTCTCAACCAACCCCCTACCCCCCCCCCTTAAAATAGTCCCTCTCAACCAACCCCCTACCTCCCCCCCCACCCCCCTTAAAATCCCGTTCTCTTCAACGCTACATTTTGTACAAACATTTTTCTAATGCTACACTTTTTAACACACTAACACGAAACATTTTAACATCAAAACTTGCCGCAATTTTTAACACTGAAATTGACAGTTGATAAAACTTGTTATACGTAAGTATGCGCTTTAAACGCAAGATTTCTCGCTAATTCCATCAAAATCGTCAAAGTAAAAACAGTAGAGACTTGCATGATCACTAATGCATAGAATTTAATGTTGTTATTGTTCAAGAAACAGAAATGCTGTTTTATTTACAAAGATTTCACAGCTGAATAAAAGCTCCATAAATTTGTTCTTCTAACTTCAAGCCCTTCTGAACATGCCATGACCAAATCAATTCGAAGACCACATCATCCGCACTGAACTGACAACAAACAACCAAAGGATAAACGCTCGTTCAATAACTAATATAGAAAGGATCACTTGATCTCAAAGCTAATATGAGAATTTACAAGTGTTATGTACACATAGTAACAAAAAAAGGATTATGAAATCCAAAATTTCCAGATATTGAATGGACTTCTTTATATTATCCCTCCGTCCCATCCGAAAATGAATGACCAAAAAAATTTTAAATTGCTCTTGAACAAGAGCAAATTTTAAAAATTTTTGGTCATTCATTTTGGGAAAGAGGTAGTAATTTTGTTCCTACAGTACCTACACTAAGCTTGTATACTAACTTTATAGTTCCCAAGTCTGCCAAATATGTCCTCAATTAAAGATGAAAAATCACTGACCTTAATTGTTGCCGGAGTGCACAAAAAACCAGTCTTTACTAAGCAGAGAGTAGATGTGCTATTTTCCAATACAGCGCAGAGCCAAGAAATGCTCCCAAAGGTTTTCACGATACAATATACACATTTCAGTCAGTTTTGAGAACTCATGACAAATCAAATGATCCTTGTCCTTCGTTGATTGCATAGAGGAGTTTCTTGTACATGATTTCCTGTTTATAAATACAAAATTAATTTCACAATGGCCAGAAAACTAACACGATATCAAACAAGTCATTCAGAAAAACTACTCCCTCTGTCACACAAATATGTTCCTACTTTCCATGTGTTTGTCCCAAAAAGAAGGTCTCATTACTAATTTTGAATGGGTGGAATGGATGTGGATGATGGGCAAGGATTAGTGGTCTTTTGTGTGATTCTTATGTTCATTAGGGGTTAGTAATGGAAAGAAAAATATACTCTCTTCGTCCCATAAAAAGATGTTCCAATTTGCCATTTTTGTTTGTCCCGAAAAGATAGTCTTGTTTCCAAAATTGTTAGGCTAAAATCATTGAACTTCCAAAATCGGCAACCAATGAGGAGGAGGAAGAGGATGAGAACCAACCAAGGAAGAAGAGGGGGTAATAAAGTAATAAGTATACGGTAGTTATTAAAAGCGCGCCTAGACGCGCGCCTAGGCTCCGGGCGCAGAGAGGCTCAGCTTTGGAGCCTGGATTGTGCTAGGCGAGGCGTTGTTTCATAGGCGAGGGATTAGGCGCGCCTAGGGCTGAAGCGCGAGCCTTTGATGGTGTGCGCCTAGGCTCCAGAAGGAAATTTACCGTCAATTGCGTCAATTACCAAGTCAAAAAACCCTAAACGGGATGTATAAATAAGAGCCTTGGAACTCTTCAAACTACTCAGCGACCTCAGGCGACCATCCAGCTATCTCCGGCGAGACTCCGGCGTATACAAAAAGCTCCAACAGGTGTGTTTTTTTCATTCTTTTTTTTTTTTAATGTAAAGCTTTCGAATTTTTTTTCCAACAGGTATATGTTTTTTTTTCTTTTTTTTTCCAACAGGTGTGTTTTTTATTAATTTGGAATTTTGCACCTTCTGTTTCACAGTACGTGTCAATTATTATTATTTTCCCCTGATTGTTTCATGTTCTAGCGTTGATCATTGTACATGATTGCAATTCTTCATTTTAGGATTTAAATTCTCCATTTTTAAGTTTTATGATTGTGGCTTATTCCCCATTGCTGCCTATTTGAGATAATTATTCTTTATCTTTTTCTCTTTCTCAATATGCTTTTGTAATTGTTGTTTTGATAAGCTTTTTTTTTTTTATGTAAAGCTTTTCATTATTTTTTTTTAGATTTCCGTTTGAACTTCTATTTATGCTTGTTTGAACTTCTATTTATGCTTGTTTCTTTTATGTTTGTTTCTATTATGACTTGAAACATATATTTTTACTATTTTAAGACATTTTCTGGGCTTCGTCACTCGGACGCGCGCCCGCCTTGCGCCTAGGCTCCGGGCCCACCTTTTGCGCCTTGGTGCGCCTTGAGCCTTTAATAACTATGTATACCTCATTAAAGTTAATGATGGAAATGAAAAAATGTTGTTAAAATGTTTTGAATAGTCAAATGAGACTATCAAGGACAAAAGGAGTATCACTAAATTGTTTGAAAAGTCAAATGGAAACATCTTTATGGGACCGACGAGTATAAAATATCATTACCATCATAATACTCCCTCCGTCCCAAAATGATCTTCCCCCTTTTTTTGTCATTAGTACAAATGAACTTTGAGCAATTATTTAAGGTTGATTTTAATTATCCTAATGAAAATGTAAAACTTTCTATTGATAGTATTGTTGATTGAAAATGTAAAACTTTCTATTGATAGTATTGTTGATTGTGTATCAATAACAAGTTTTAGATTTACATTAGTATAATTAAATCAATCTATAATTATTGCTCAAAATTCATTCATAGGAACTGCAAATAAAGTAGGAAGATCATTTCAGGACGGAGGGAGTAGTACGATAAGAATGAGAAGTCTGATGTACCTTGGTAGAGTAGGGAGGAAGCTTCAAGTAATTAGCACATGTCATCACACTTGGCAAGTCATCATCAGCAGTTTCTGACAACCCAGTCCCATTGTTCACATTGTTGTTGCTGGTTGACGAATGCTGAATACAAAATAGAAAAGATTGAGCACCACCAATTCAGAAGTAAAAATAGTACTATAAGACATAATAATGACGATTCTGCTTTTGCATTCATACCTTCCTAACAATCGTCAACTTCGGATTGAGAACGGCCAAACCCCCAGGAGGAAGTCGAGGAGCACCAGTGACGAACTGACAGAATGCCCGTTGCTGATCAGGGTTGAATTCTCCCATTATTTCAAGTAACTAGTATTGCCACAAGAAAATGAATATCAGGTCATGCATTTATGCTTGTAGATTGGAACGGGAACTGAAGTATTAGATATATATATATAGATATGTATGTATATATATATATATATATATATATATGTATGTATGTATATATATATATATATATATATGTATGTATGTATATATATATATATATATATATATATATATATATATATATATATATATATAAGGTGAGTTGAATAGATTAGCATACATTGACAATTGCAGGACTCTTGGCAGTGTATCCATGATCAAATTTTATGTGATCTACCAGTGTCTCGGCCTGCAGGGAGGAGGTTGCTTACTTAAGTATGAGAAATGAAAGTTTAAGCTTTGACAAATTATTATAAAATAGCAAAAGAGAACTATAGTACCTCCCACATCTCTCTACGGCCACAAAGCAAATAGTCCAGCTCCGTTGGAGAGAATATTTGAAGAGCAGAAATGTCAAAGACCTGATAATGGAATAAATAAATAAATAAAATCAGTTTAAGGCTCACATATACACATTTGGGGACAAGACACATTTTAAAGGACTAGTATATGAACAGGATAATCTGCATAGATGGTATGCCAGTGCAAATCAAATTTACATGGAAATCAAACCCACTTGCCAGCTTAATATTACGTCATTACGTATTGTTTTGGTTCGTTTTCTCTCATATCCTTTTCCTTCCTTCATTTGGGAAAGTGAATAGCGTGTTGAAATGTCTCCCTCCGTCCCGAAATGATTGTTCTATTTTTTTGGTTGTCGATACAAAGGTACTTAGGATAATTTTAGGTTAATTTGATTATCCTAGTGAAAATCTACAAAATGTTATTGATAGTATTTTTAATGGTGTATCAATAACAAGTTTAGAATTTTCATCAAGATAATTAAATTGACCTAAATTTATTGCTCAAAGTACCTCCGTATCGACAACCAAAAAAGTAGAAAGATCATTTTGGGACGGAGGGAGTATGTGGAAGTAGTGAAAATTGATACAAAAATTAAAAGAGACTGCGGATAGCAGTGGCAAATTTTATTTATTTTATTTTATTTTGGTCAGAAAGATGGAGTGGCAAGTTTATTAACTATACACTTGGCCTTATATACATGTCTATTCAGCCAGTTGGTTAAGCAGACTATCAAAAAATAAAAATTTGTAGAATAGCAAATACCATCTGGATATATACTTGTAGGGTCTAGATTTGAAGGATCCAAATGCAGCATTAAGATGCATTAGCAAATAAGAATATGCACATCGACAGCTAGCAAAGTAAACGATGTTAATACTGTTTAAAGTTCTCAACGTATGAATACATATGACATTCCCCACAGCGGAATGTTGGAAGGGAACCACAACTCTGATTAATTAGTAAGTACAAGAAATTAGCTTCAGCATATATAAAGGCAGTATAACCACAGGATTTTGCAGTGACAACTCCTCTTCAGCAGTCCAAAACAAGGCAGAAAATAAAAATAAAAAAAACCATACAACACACTACGAAAATATTTAGATCGAATAGAATGCAAGAATTCAAAAATACTAGAGGATAACCTGGTTAAACCCAGCTCTAAATGCTTCCATTTGTCGCTTGATCCCAGTCCTCACATTAGCATCAACTACAAGGGAAATGTACTCCTCCAAATTGTTTATGTCCACCTGTCAATGTCAACAAGGAAAAAACATGCTCAATAAATAACACAAAGGAATGTAAAATGAATGATAAACATGGCACAAAATTTAGGGTAATAAACTTAAAGGAAACAGTACATTGTCATCCCCTGGTTTCAAAATGTATTCAGGATAGCCAGGAAGGGTGAAATCCAAACAAAGATCGTCAATTTGTGCCCCGCGGAAATGTAGATTAACTACTTCATTATAACCATGACCAGAGGTTGACTCAAGGTATTGTTTCCGGCGAACAAGGGCTTGTAATTCTTGCAAAGTCCTCCCAAATTCCACATCAAAAGTAAGAATATCATGCAAATCAAGCTCCTGCAGAGAATTAGAAAAATCAGTATACAAAAGCGAAAAGCAAGAAGGGAGAAGCTAGGAGTGAATCAGAACACAGATCATCACAAGTCACAACTCTAACAAGATCCAGCATACCTGACCAAGAATAAGTTTATAAAACCCTGTTGATAGAGAGAGGTCCAAAAGCCGTCCATCTTGAAGAGCCTTGGCCATCACCCGGCCAAGAAGTCGAAAGTACTCAATAACTTTGGATAAATGGCTACCATCAGAAGTATCAGCACTTGGGCACCAAGGCCGAGGGAATAACCCAAGGGGAGCTAGGATCAGATCACTATCACCCCCTCCAGAAGCCAACTCAGAGATATTTCTTTTCCCATCTTTCTTCGCATCATGATCCACTTCCGACGAAGAATTACCTAATGAAGAATCAGACCTCCACATTCTTAGTCCGACTTTTTGCAGATCATGACTCAAGAGGGTATAAAATTCCAGGGTAGGCCCCAATCCAGAGCCGACTTCACCAAAATATTCTACTTCAAGAACAACTTTCTGGCTTGAATACATTTCCATAACTTTAGCAGCAGAATCTAAAATGCGATTTCGGGAAACACGGACTTTCTGGCGCTGTAACCTCCCAACCCTTACTTCTCTCTCATTCATTGATCCATTCCCATCTGCACCCTGCTGCTGCTGCAACCGATGTAATGCGCGAGACAACCCAAAGGCAGTTGAGTGGAAGTACTGACGCCTAGTCTCAAATGGAAACAAAAATGGGCAAGCCTTGGTCAACTGGCTACACCATGACGGTAAACTGCCACTACAAAGTGCAAGGGCATCCTGGATTTGTCTCGACAATTTTGGAGTAAGCTTACTGTTCACAAACTCATCCGAAGCAACCCTGACACCATTAGCACTTAGGTCATCTAGACTCAAAACCTTGCCTTCTGAAAAACTATCAGTGACTGTCTGGGCTCGAAGGCGAGGTGCAAGCTGATTTAGACCCTCTAATACACGCAATAAGGCCAATATGTTGTAAGTAGGATTACTTTTTTCTAGATCACAAGGAAGCTCCCCTTGCAAAATGCTATCTAAGAGTGACATTTGATGCAAAGAGGAATCACTGTTGAGACCGGACAGAGAACCTGCTTTTGCAGATCTAGATGGAACAGCTGAAGTCCTATCACTTTGGTCGTCTGCCCTTTGATAAGTGATGGTATAGATATCACCCAATAGCCTGCTTCCATCACTAGATACAAAGTCACTTCCATTATACCTCTCATCGTCGTCCTCATCCAGGGCAAGCTGCCGTTGAATAGCTTGATAGATGGTCAGATGCCTGTTGAGCTGCTTCCCACCAGAAGCAAATATCAGTCGGGGAGGATCATTTGAGCCAAATAATGGTCTGCCATGCCGATCTCTGCCTCCCCTCATGCCTCTACCATTAGCAGAGGCAAGCCCAGCCATGGCAGCAGCAGCAAACGACATTGCACCCCTTGAACCAAAAGAATTCCCGCTCCTAAACTCTACTGAGTCGGCCCCTTTACCTGTAGTAGCTCTGCTGCTTGATCCGCTTGCAGGGTTTGTCTGGCTATCACTTGTTGCGTGGCCAGCAGGACTATCCTCAGTAGAATCACTCAGCTTAACATCATGCACTTTGTCTGGCATGCAAACAGGAAGTGAATCATCCCCAAGCATCTGGAGAGAAAAAAAAACAAGGGCATCAATCAGGATAACTATTCCAGACTTGGAACAGTATATATCATAACACTTGACAATCATACTCTGATAAGAATATGTTTCCGATGAAGCAGATAGGTCAATATCATACTTATCGGCGGCTCTGGGGTGGGCCATACACACACAATCCAGAATGCATAAGTAATTTGCTAAAACTTTAAAATACCAATAATTAAGACTAGTAAGTGAAAGTGGTTCCCACTTTTACTTGATCAGCTTCACCAGGTAACAAGAACGACTTAGGGAATCAGGATGACATATCTGTCTCCTGTCATGAATTCGTTCATTCTACACTTGGAACTCTCACCTCTCTTTTGTTTGGTGACCCAGGGTGTCCTCAGACTTGAACTCTCTCCTACAAGAACTAATTGGTGCCCGATATTAATAAGTCTCCTGTCATGAATTTGTTCAATTCTACACTTGAGTTATCTCCTCTCTTTTGTTTGGTGTCCCAGGGAATCCTCAGACTTGATCCTACAAGTACTAATTGACGCCCCAATATTAATATGACGTACATAGGGTATACAAGATGCCCAGAAAAGTCCATTCCTTGCCATAAGTTCCATTAATCCCAACTTTGACCCAAATCTCGTATTAAACTGTGATTTTATGATAAACCAAACCACTTGTGGACGTTAACAAGTAACCAATCATAAGCTGATTGACAATCATGAAATTCAAGTGTAATTTTTCTCCCATACAATATTATAACACTACATATCTGCAACGAGGATAGAGATTGGCTTAGAATCCACAAAGTCACAACCCGTAAAAGCTTGAAGAGGTCCCCTTAAATTAAAGAAAAACAGCTTGATTTTGACTTATCAGTCATCATAGTACAAGGATTTCTTTCAGAAATATTTTACATCAAGTTTTCCTAGTGACCTTATATATGACTCCATGACACTAACGTAGATATATTGGAAGACCTGTTCAAAACTGGATTCAGAGATAGTTCCCGAAAGGACTGTTTTTAGGATTAACAAAACAACTAATGCTAGTTATCAGTTGCAAGAGAATAAATGAGAAAATCAACATACATCATCATCCTCATCATCCTCAGAGATATCATCATCTTCAATCACCAATGCATCATCAATTTCGACTGGTGATATGTCCAACTCCTCATCCTAAAAAGAGAAAAAATAAAGTTTGATCTGTAGCACCAGGTGAAAAACAACAGCAATATTTAACCAACAGCAAAAAAAAAAAGGAGCAATAAAACCAAAACCAGTGTACCAATAACATTTAATAACACCTGGCAGCAGGCAGAGATGGAAGTGAAAAATGTTAACAGTAGAAATTCACATAGTAAAAATGATAGCTTAATAGAAGCCTAATTCAGTTAGTTATTCATTGAAGGTTGCTTTTTATGGAAAGAAGCATCGCATTACAATTAAACAATACTCCCTCCGTCCCATTTGAAGGTTCACCATTTGAGTTGGGCACAAGAATTAAGGAAAAAGGTGAAAAGGTGATGTGTTGTGAGTGTAAATAGTTGGGTAGGAGAGAGAAAGTGGAATAAGTGGGTAATTGTAGTGAGTATGACAAGTGGGTCCTATTTCCATTCTAGGAAAGGTGAACCTTTAAATGGGACACCCATTTGGGAAATAAGTGAACCTTCAAATGGGACGGAAGGAGTATAGCCCACAATTACAAGTTAAAGCTTAGAACTAACACCCTTTCAATAACAATATAGCCCACAGTTCCAAATCACAAAAAAAAAAAAAACGCTTACTGGTTCACAAAACAGATTTCTGCAGTTTCATGAATTATCTCCCTTCCAAAAAAGAGAATATATTGTACTACTCCCTTACGACCCATCAACCCAAAAGGCAAAAGGTTTCCTTCAACAAAAGAATTCTACCGTCAGCAATCTTATGGGTACAAACCATAAAGTTAATACTATCCCGGTCAGCATTAGTCAAGCAGTTTATTTGCACATTAACTCTAATGCTTGTGGAGAGCATTTTACAAACATTTTTGCATTCTTGTTACTTCCAAAGTCAATATATGTAGTGCTCCCTCACGACCTACAAAAATCCCCACTCTCGAGTGTTCTTTAAAATCAATTTATATTTTTTTCAAATCTACAATCCCATATAAATTCCCTTGTGTCCACATTATAGCATTGGAAGTCCACACTAGGATATGATAGTTGGCAAAGGTGAATTTAGTAAACTTATAGGGAAAATACACAACTTCGAGACAAAAAAACTTTCATTTGGAGGAGTAATTCTTATGCTATTAATTTCAAAAATGTAGCATTGCATAACATCAACATGTAATGTCTATTTCACCTCATCATTCAGTTGGAAATCCGATCCTGGCAGCAGCTCACAGGGAGGTATTTCAGCCAACTTAATAGATATTTGAACACTTAATTATGCTTGATAAGACACCACTATGAATCAAATTACAGAGAACAGCTAGTTTTTACACCACCGACTCAGTTTCTTAAATACCCTTCCTAACCTAATCTTAAATGCAGAAACTTTTTCTCTATAGTGTAAACAACTCCCTATTCTCTGCCCAAACCAAACCAACACTATTGCCTACCACAACATCACTATCAAGCACTTTCTTAGCTTCTCGGGACCACCCTTTTAAAATCGATCTTGGTTCTCTCAAAAGCCAACTGTGATAGAGACGTGAATGGGCCGAATCAAAGCTCTTAGCAGCTGCCACTCCAGGGGTTTCTGTTCTCTCCTGGTACTAGCGGAATCCAGATGCAGCAATGCATTGTTCCCTTGTCCTCAATGAGCGACTGAGGAGCATCAATGTTGGAGCTCTAGTATTTATCTCTTGTCTTATGTCACCTCATTCCTCTTTTTCTTTATATTTTCTTTTGCTAGCTAAGGAAGAATTCCTTCTATTTGTGATACCCTCTTATGTATAATCAATCAAAGGCTTCTCAGTTAATCTATTAGTGTGTAGTATATTTTATGGATTTCATGATGGTCCCAACATTTCTCTATCTGATCTGACATCCCTACAAAAAAAAAATGAATCACAATTTCCGAAAAAATTTGAAGAATAATTTCTGCAGTTGTTTTTATTAGATTTCTGATTATACTTTCTGTACTTTTATGTAGATCTACTATTTGGATCTAGACTTCTGTAGCTTTTATTGACCCAATTTTTTTGCTATTATATCCTTTTTGTTTTATTATCAGAAATTCTGCTCACATATCATCCATGCGGTTTATTCAAACCTAAATCCGGTTCCGGTTTTTCACCCTTCTTCAACCGAGATTTTATACATATATACATACTCCGTTCTTTCCTTTCACGATAACATATAAGGATTCATATTAGCCGACCTCAAATTATTTTCGGACTAAGGCTTTGTTGTTGTTGTTGTATACATACTCCCTTCTTGAAAAGTCAATGGACATCGTAGTATATTTGGAGTTGAACATAGTTTGAAAAAATGCTAAAATGCATGCAAGGTGTTTATCTTCTGGCAATGAAAGTTAAGTTATGGAGAATGTACGTATAATTTTAGATAGTATAATCTTCAAGAGGAAGATTCAAAATGGAATAGTGGATTCTTAGCATGGAAATGAGGGAGTAATATACATACATACATACATACAGATATATATAATATATATATACACACAACTGCATCTCGAATCAAATGATGAGGATGGTACAGCTAGAGATTTAACCCAAATTTTGTGTTCCTTTTTTATCAATACTCCTAGGTGGTTGAGATTGAAAGGTGGTAGATAGTTTGGATTTTTTTTTTTTTTAGTTTGGATTTTGTAGCATGAGAAATGGAGAGGGATTGCTAATACTTTTTGGTTGTAACGGTTTGCTTAGGTAATCAACCCTATTCACTTCTGCAGACTAGCTTGCTAACCCAGCATAAACCTACAAGAAAAGAAAAGGAAAAAAAAAAAAAAAAGAGAGAGAATCCGTCCTCAAAAGAAACTTAAGAAGCATGTAAGACTCATTCAAGTACTTGGCCTACTGGCTACCTATTAACTTGGACAGAGTTTAGATCAGTAAGAGTAAAGTACCAAGCCAAATTTAAAAGGGCTAACTCAGCTATTTCAGGCAAGGACCCAATAAATCGCTACAATAAAGTAAAACCTCTATGCAAAAATTGTTTCCTTCTTAAAGAGTTTCAAAGAATAGGAAGTTGATTTTAAGCAAACACACAAGGACTGTAGATGGCAAAGGCTAGCATAGTAAATTGATAGACAATACATATCCAAAAAACAGAAGTAAAAGTAACACTTTCCTTTCGGAATGGAGGGAGTTATATCTTATACGATCAAAATTTCACATGTACATAATCATATGACACTAACTTCATGTTATAAAATCCTAAAATCAACAATAATTAGCATACCTCGGAAGTAGAGTCCCCATCCATGGGCTTTACTTGTCCATCTTTCTCCAGAGACGCTATTCTACGAGCACCATTTCTTGTCTGAGGTCCTTTGCCTTCTTCTTGAGCTGGCTTTAGAACAGCTTTCCCCTTCCCCTTTGATGAGCTTGTGTTTTTATCCTGTGATGACTCCATTCTGGAAGTGTCTCCAATATTAATCGATGATCTTGATCTTGTGGAATGGCGACGAGTAGTAGAAGCAGGGGTGGAACTCGATGGTGATGAAGCACCAGCTCCTGTAGGTGTGGTCCCAGACTCACCCACAGACGCAGCTGGCTTCTGGCCAGACTCGCTACGCTGAACCCGAGGCCAAAGGAAGTCTTCAACAGCTGCTAAACTCGCCAACGGATCAATCAAAACTACATTTGAAGAATAATCACGGAGAGCCTTTTCCCCATGAGCTCTACAGAGGCGCAACTTGAACGGCTGAGCTAATGCACTAAGACCAGAAGAGAGGCGTGCATTTCCACTAGAAGACCTAGCATTGTGGCTCAGCACAACAGGAAAATGCTCCAAGGAAGACAAGGCATTTTGAAGCTTCTGAACTAGAACAGTCATAGGAGCTGCATTGGACTCATCGATGTTTGACGGGAGAGCAAGGGAAACGAATGACTTGTATCTTCTGAGGGCTTGTTGGCGAAGTTTCGGTAGGTTAATGTCTGACATTCTCTCCCTGGAGAAGTACCCACAGGAGAAGTAGTTCAGCAATGCATCAACAACGCCACTACCAATGAACTCAAATGTAGAGACACCATCTCCTTTGCTAAGCTCCGACATCATTTCAGATATTACACCAATCAAATTCTCCTCCTTACTTGGGGAAACATCAGCAAAGCGATGGCTAGCTGCTTTAAACTTTCCCTTCGATTTAGTCTTTGGATCATCCACTCCAGCGCTCAACATCGTACAAAGATTTTTTAAACGTAAAAGATCATCTGTAACCCCAGCTTCAGCACCTCCAGGATTCGTCGGGAAGTACTTATCTTTAAAAGCTTTCGCGCATGCACTTACGCTAGTTCGAAGAGTTGAATTGACACTTGGAATTCCTACAGAATCTGGAGGGGAACCAACAGTTGGCATAGAACTTTTAGAGTCTTCTGTAGAATTTATGTCAGAATTTGTATTACCACTGCGGCGCTGATAGCGCCTTGAGCGTGATCTTGTTCCAGGTGTAGAATCATTATCTTTCTCAGCAGATGATGGTTGGCTAGGAGAGCCAACTAAAACAAGTGTATCGACAGCATGAACAACACCTTCTCTAACAAACATCTTAGAGAAAGTTTCAGGAAGCTTTTCCATTAGGATCTCTGCTATTTGAAGGGCAGGAACCAGAACTTGAGGATCTTTCCACGCTAAAACTCCCGCTAAAAAACTGAAACCCATTTATCACTCAGAATAGGTACTTCTTTTTCATGAAAATAAGCAAGAAAATCATGGGGGGAAACGTGTATGCTAACTGTTTACCTGGATATGTTTGTCACACCTGCTAAAGACTGAATCATATCTGCGTTGCTGAAGTACATTAGTTTCCCAATGCCTGAGAGGCATTTGTGACGAACCGGAGTATTCACACTAGAAGCATATATCTGCAAGAGATAAAATGGTATGTGGTTTAAAAATGGAATCGGAGGGAGTATACGCTACCTTAATTGCATTCAACCCTAACCTGAATGAAAATGGGAAGAATATCCATCCCAAACTGCTGTAGAAGCTCAGGTTGATCATGTAATAATTTCTCACGGGCTGAAACCTCAGTTCCATTGCCACTTGTATCTTCTAGCTTACCAGACCCGCTAGCAGGAGACTTCTTCAAAAGGGTCCCTCTAACAAATAAGCTAGTGCTGGCTGGAACAGATATAGTCCCTTGAGGCAGCGGTGGAAGAAGCTCGTTTGCTAAGTTCACAATCTCAAATATCTGAGAAACAGAGTCAAATAGTCTTTATCAGTGGCGGAGCCAGAATATATTTTGAAGGGGGGCAAAAATGGTGGTAGAAAAAAATTCGGGCATTTTTTTCTTCACACAAGGGGGCAAGTTTTGATAAATAGCACGAGAACCCCTAAAATTTTAAGATATTTGCACTAGTAAACAGAAAAAAATTAAAAATAAAAGGGGTCCCCCCCCCCTTTAAACATACATAGATCCGCCAGTGGTCTTCTTATCGTAATATTACCAATCCGGATGACAGAAAAATAGTGTAGGAAAGCTAATAGATGATGATACCAAAGTACCAGTAAGTGATTTTTTGAAGGAAACACATGATTCTCATAATTAAACTAGCACAAACGGGTTATCATCATACAAGGAGCTGGATCCACGGTAAAGCCATTGAGAGTAATGATACATAATTATGCATGAGATAGTGCTATAGTGGTTAACATACTATAAATAATTCAGCAAGCACAACTGGACATGAGAATGTAAACACCAAGAGAATGACTAGAAGAATAACATAATACGAATACAGAAATAACGCTACCTGATCTGATGGTCTACTCAAGGCCGGTGAAATAGACATAGTCGCAACAGGACTGGAACCTGACAAAATATCTTTAATGATACCACTGATCCCAAGGAGAAGTAAAGTCTTGGTTCCCAATGGGGAACCACTTGCACATGTCGAAAGCAATCGGATTAAGCCCTGCACATATTCTTAGTTAAAATGCAACCTCCAAAATGAAAGCATTTTAATGAAAAAGCCATGATTGCACTTACAGTGTAGGTAGATGGGCTCAGAGAAGCTTGACCACTTCCAGAACTGCTGGTAGAAATGAGTGTGGCAGCTTGTGTCACCAGTCCATGATTGCAGAGTTCATCCAACTTATCTGGAGAAGATGCAAATGCCTCCGCAATTCGTGTCAAACAAACAGAAGCATGTTCTAAAACCTAAAACCAGAAGAGCACACAAAAATGAGAAGCTAAATCAAACATAAGTACAGGATGGGTTAATGCAGTAAGGGCCTACAGTTGCCCCAGTCAGGGACATTCAGATTTGCTCTAAAAATTCAAAATGATAGTCACCTTGGCATCATGATATTGAAGAAGGTTAGTCAACAAAGGCACCGCTTCCATGACAAAGTCAGCCGCATCTGAAGGGAGTTTCTTGCACATATTTGCCGCAGTAGATAATGCAACCCTCTAAAACATAGTAACAAAACAATATTATTCCATCAACGCGAGATTACTTATATCGAGACACTAAACCCTTCAGAAATATCAAGTTACCTGGACACCAGTGGAGAAAAAATCAAGATAAGAAAGTACTGCCATAAGTGCCCCTGCTCTCAAGCAAGCAGTCGGGTGCTCCTGAGATATCTTCTTCAATGCTTGCAGTGACTGTACCCAATAAGCACCAATATCAGAACTCGTGAATAACATATTTTAAAGTTAATAAGCATTTTGCACTGGATAATCATAATATACGTATGCAACTTTGGTACACAGAACCGAATAATATAACTATATTAAACAGGCTCACCTGTTCAGCCAAGTCCATATACTCGATGGTGAGCAACCGGGCAACAAAGCAAGAAACGGCACCATAATGCACAACTGCTGCACATGAAGAAGGCAGCACATCACACAGATGAGTCAATGCCCTAGCCGCAAGTAACATGATATCAGGATTACTCTCGTGGTTAAGCAATCCAACAAGCACTGGAACAAATGATTCAACTGATAATGTACTAAGTGAATCCTCAGTTCCAATGGACAGCATTTCACAAAGCTGAGTTAAAGCTTCAACTTGCTTCCCTTCCTCCCCTTCAGCTCGTAAACCCAATAAAATCTTCTTGAGCCGTCCATTCTGGTGAGAAGAAGAGGCGGAAGCCATTGCTGACGAAGGCAGCAAATCATCCAATCCAGCTCCAAGTTTTCGAAGCAGCCCTTGGAGTGCACTGCTGGCTGAAGTGAGGTTTTGGTGCAAAATTCCAACACCGCCCTCACTATCATCATCATCATCATCTTCGTCGTCAGCACCACCATCAATGTTCAATCCCAAATTGCGTTGACGTTCGCGTTCAGCTTCTCTCTCCCTCTCTCTATCCCTAACCCTAGTATCTTGCTCTTTCTCTTTACCTTTATCCGAACTATCCTTATTGGTCCCTTGATTCTTCCCACGGCGACCCCGGGCCGACCCGGACGATTCATTGGCGGAGGAATCCATCGGAGTGGACCAGTCCTGTGGCTTGGAAGCTCGTGAGCGAGTGGATAACGAAGAAACAGCAGTAACGGCGGGGACTGAAGAAGAAGAGTTGACGGCGGCGGAGGAGATACGGCCGCGCTTGATAGAACGAGTTGCAGGACCGGACGACGAAGAAGAAGGGGCTGATGAGGTCGCCTCCGCCCGCTTCCGGCTACGAGTTTCCATACAAAACCCCAAAACCCCCGCAAAATAGCGAATCCACCTCGACGGCGATCAAACCCTAATCGATCCCCAATCTCTTATCACCATAACCAAATAGAAAAACAACAAATCTTTTTACCTCAAATTATCAAAGGAGAACAAAAATCCCTTCAATCACAAGCCCTAGAAATCCTAAATCTTAAAGTTTTTCTCAGCGAATTAACCGAACACAATGAGAAATGATTGTTAAGCGGATTAGGAATTTATAAAGAGATTAATTTCAAGAAAACGGGAAATACTCCTAATTGAGTGAGGTGGTTGGTTAATTTCCTAGATATGAACTCGGATTTTTTTTTTCTCAAAATATTTTCTTTTAAAAAAAATATCAAAATAACAACTATTCCAAACTATTGATCAAAATAACTTTTTTTTTTTAAATCGCTACACGGTTTATTGAGTTTATAATTTTTTTTTGTTTAAACTCGCTACAGGGTGTAGCGAGATTAAATTTTGATATTAAAAAAAAAATCTTAAATTTGAACTCGCTACTTGAAGTAGCGGGTTCTAAATCCGCTTAGATTTGAATTTCTTTCATATAAATTCGACAGTCGGTAAGTTACTATCTCCTTTTTAATTATTGTAATGTTCGTAATATATGATACTTTTACTGCAAAATATAAAATTATGGATAGCAATAATATTGTTTATAATTTTTGTTAATATAAAATTAAATTGACCCAAATGATTGTTATTATTGTTAGTAATAGTAATTTTGGGTGGTGCAATAACGATACCAAAACTAATAATTATGGACCAACATTAGTAAAAGACTAAACAAGGTCGTATTAGGGTGTGATAATATTCCCAAGTCGTAAAATAAGTTTCTACAATAAACTAGGAGATATAAAATTTATAATTATAAAATAATAATATTGTGATTGGATATAAAATTTATAATCACAATATGATAATATTGTGATTGAAATAGTTTTAAATTACAGGGCACATTATGTAACTTGGTGTTGATTTGTAGTCGCAAATATTTAGTAAAATGTGATTGTGAAACAAATAATTACATTGTTGGTTTAGGAAAGGTCTACTGCTATTGAAATTACCCCGATCCGAAACGGCGCCCGGATGCGTCGGATTCTCTCGAAATCGCGAAAGCATGAGCGATATGAATTTCAAGAAAAAAGAGAGTCGTCACGCCATTTTTATTATAAGCCAAAACTTTAAAAAAGGTTGAACAGAGATTGTTAGGTTCGGTGGTCACGTTACGCTTCGGGAAGAGAAAAATTTGAGATCACCCGAAACGCATCGTAATGACGAGTCTTTCTACTTTTCTCGAAAATTGTGCTTGTGTGTGTTTGTGAAGATTAGTTGAAAACGAGTTTGAATGGCGGGTTTAAAATGATGAATATTTTGATATAAATCGGGCATTATAACGTTACCTTTTTTTGATGAAATGACAGTAGAAAAGACATTTAAAGTAATTGAAAGTAATAAAATGACGATCGACAAGTCAATTTCTTGACTCGGATGTTAAAAGTAAATGCGATCAACAAACCAAACGGTTTTGACGATAAATGACAGTATTGAAATGGCGGTATCAACGAATCAAACGATTCGGACGGTAAAATGACAATCAACGAATCAAACGATTCGGACGGTAAAGAACGATCAAAGAATCAAACGATTCGGACGGTAAAAGACGATCAACGAATCAAACAATTCGGACAGTAAATGATATTATAAGATAAAATGACAAATGACCAGTCAAGATCTCCCATTTTAACTCTAAATTACTCTTTTCGAAAGAGAAAAATAATAGAGAGAGGGTCATTTCTTGACTCGGAGACAAACGTAATGTCTACATTTTGAGAAATACGACCAAAACAGAATAACGAAAAGAAAGTAAAAATGATGAGAGTTTAGATTGAGAAGAAGAGTTTACCAATGTTTGGCTTTTGACTCTATCTTCCGAGGGTTCGTAAGTTGGATACGAAAAGTGTCTGGATTATGATTTGTTTGGGAAAAACGGGGTTTTCATGCAAATCGAGGCAGTTTCCGAGAATTTCGGATGGAATTTCTTGGCTAGAACTGAAAATGGGAGTGTTTTTTATTTAGGAGGATGAAATTTATGGGGTTAAAACTGAAATCTGAGGTTGTTATTTATAGGCTGTAATTTGCAAAATAGGCCGGCCGGCCTTTCTTTCAAGTTGAGGGCATTTTGAGCATTTTGATTTATTGATTTGACATTTGGACGACTTGCTGGTTAAGCTAGCAAAACAGGCCGGCCGACCTAACTTTCAGTCTGAGGGTATTTTGGTCATTTTATACTCTGACGTGATTTGACCATGATTCGACCCTTGGGGAGACAATTGTGACGAGTTATCATTGTTTCGTCCTTTATCCGGGTTTTGACAGTTTTTTAATTAACTGTCAAATAAATGTCGAAACAGTCCCGGAAATCGCGTATTTTTTGAAAAGTAATATTTTTCACGTGTTCTAACGAATTTTTAATACACTTTGATTTTGAATGATCCGGACAGTCCCGAAAAATCTCGTTAATCTGGAAAGTGCGAATTAACGTATTTTTACGAACCAGATTTGGGTACTTACAACTATGGGGCCTAATGTGATATGGTTTCGTTAAGTAAATACTTATTTGTGCATTTTATTTGAGTCAATATGGCATATGTGATTCAGGGGTATGCTAACGTATGGTTATTACCAGGGTTGGGGTTATGTAATAACTGTATGCCATCATATATGTGGTCGTACCTCCTCCTAGTGATCATGGCAGAGGAATAACTCCCACTGTTACAACATACAAATGACTTTGGCTAGCTATATATTGAGCAATTTCAGGTTGTAGTGTCTGGTGTCGACTCGATTTGATACTTGATACCAAATCATTATTGTATTGCATCAACAACATTTAGATTGATATGTGTACTGCGACAGCAACACAGACATCAGCAACAATATTTCTAAAATAATATGGAGAAATAAGATTGGTGAATACGATCAGAGAGAGAACCTCGATCACGTATTCTTTGTTATGTGCTACTAGCATTATGTGATGCATAATGAGTTGGAATAGCCTCTTATTTATATGATACGTGCTAATTGATGATAACATTGCTTATTAATAATGCTCTTATTTTGTTATCATATTACTTTATGTATGATATCATGTCATGTAGCTGCATTAGTAACTTACTGGGTTTCGACTCACCCTGTTTCCTTGTTTATTTGTTTTCCTTATATCCCATGTGATTGAGTGGTTCAGAAAAGTGAGGCACGACTTATCAGGAATCTCAAAGCAGGTTGTTGCTCTTTTGGGTAGTTGCTCTACGGAGCTTTTATATGTGTATGTTTGTAATGACGATGGTTGTACAAAGTTACTTAAACTCTATATTTTTGGTAGACATGTATAGTACTTGATTTGTGGTGTTAGGCTGTATAGAATTGTGTATAATTCTAGGTTTTTATATTTATCAATTGAGGCAGTTAGCCGGTTATTGGTTTTGTTGTTTTGTTGTCGAGCCAGCCAGGCTCGTTTGTTAAAAAGGTTTCCTAACGGGTTTATGGTATTATGTTGGTATTAAAGCAGCGATCACGTACCTGGATCGTGGTTCCATATAGGACCTCAGAACTCGGGACGCGTCATTTTGTGTCTTATGTCTAGAGAGAATCCAACAAAACGTGTATAGGAGAAAGATGTGATTCAAGGTCCTTGTACAAAGAGGAGGAACCTTGTATTTATGTTATGATTTACTTGATCACCAAGTTAGCAGTCA
This sequence comes from Adenophora triphylla var. japonica, assembly GCA_022495995.1. NCBI lineage: Eukaryota > Viridiplantae > Streptophyta > Magnoliopsida > Asterales > Campanulaceae > Adenophora > Adenophora triphylla. The sequence goes on from JAFEMH010003014.1 coordinate 141,862, forward strand.
CATTTAAGGAATGAATCAAATACTTGATTTGATTGAGTGATGGAAAGGTTATAGGAAGTTCCAGATTAGGGTAAATCCCGAATTAGAAGATGGGATATCAAGAAAGAGATTGAAACCAAGAAGGAAATTGAATCTGCTCATTATGCAAAGGTTGTCTTATGCGAGACACGTAGTCTCGTATGAGACAACAATTCGGTTTGACTTTTTGTCCTCATCGGTTATTTGGTTAGCATGTTAATTCCAAAACTAATTAGTTAGAAATCTAACGAAACATGACGAAACTAATGAGATTTCATCAAAACACAAAGGCGAGACCAAGAGTAGTGTAATCATGTAATATTGTGTTAAGAATGGGGTGTCTAAAGAGCCCTTCGGTGACAAGACTTATGGAAGAAGTCATGTCATCGATAAAAAGACATCCATTTGGAACTTTGAGATGGTCGTGCTAAATAGCTACCCACGTATCCCGGATGGGAATCTGACCAAACTTAGTTCGACTCCAAAAGTACTCGAAAAGGCTATTTCAGGTATTTTAATTTTTGAAAATCATTTTTGAAAAACAATTTGTTACATGAAAGGTAAATTTATACTGAAGAATCAACACTCTGACCCAATTCTGAAGATACCTGGTTTGTTGATGAAGTTGTTGAGGCGTCGTCTGAGGTTATCGACATTGCTGAGATCGTCTGAAGGTTTCCGAACTATGGATACATTCATACTACTGAGGAATCAATACTCTGACTCAATTCTGAAAATACCCGTTGTTGATGTGCTGCCCGAGGTTACAGACTTCGTCGAAGGTGTTGAGGTCACATACTTTGTTGATGCATCATCCGAGGTCACAGACTTCGTCGAATTTGATGAGGTCACAGACTTTGTTGATGCTCCATCTGAGGTCACAACCTTTGCCGAAGTTGCTAAGGTCACAAACTTTTTTGATGTTCCATCTGAGGTCATAGACTTCGCCAAATTTGCTGAGGTCACATACTTCGTTGATTTTCCATCCGAGGTCACAAAATTTGTCGAATTTGTTGAGGTCAAAGACTTTATTGATACTCCATCTGAGGTCACACACTTTGCCGAATTTGTTGAGGTCACAGACTTTGTTGATACTCCATCTGAGGTCACACACTTTGCCAAATTTGCTGAGGTCACAGACTTTATTGATGATCCATCTGAGGTCACAAACTTTGGCGAATTTGCTAAGGCCACAAACTTTGTTGATGCTCCTCCAGAAATCACAGATGTTGCTGATGTTGCCGAGGACACGGACTTTGAGGTTGTTATCGATGATACGGACTTTGTGGTTGTCGATTGAGATTCTATTGGCTCCTTTAATGCATGGATATATGCATTGGTCTCGGATGTATCTGAACATTTCTTACCTTTTTGTTTATGTTTAGCACATAAGGACTTCAAATAGATTTTTTCATATTTTAATTGTTTAGTTTTGACGTGCGTGGTGGTGCCCACATCTATTTGTGTAATAGCCAATTAGGTCGATGTGTTGGTGTAATGCCCTAGGCTTCAGTTATGTTTAACTTAAACCGTTATGTATCATCTTTATCGTTTATTATAGAGAAAGATTATTTGGTTCATTATATGTTTACATGTTTATTATATTGAAATGCGTCCCTAGTTGTTGTGAACAACTAGTATAAGTTGGTAATGGATAATCATGGAGATGATTATATGCATGGAGATGCACATTACACTTATGGGTACTTGCTAGAGAACGAGTACTGGACTTGACCTACTTATGAGATTTATGACATGGTCTGTTGTCATGATTAAATCTCATGATAGTCGTGTCATTAGAATCCTTCGTACCTGAGATTATCATCGTCTTCCACATGATGAACATTGTGTTTAATGTAGTCTAACACTATCTTTAGTCGGATGACAATAAGGGCTATGTTAGCATGATTGGATTCTTGTAGGGAAGAATGATTAGTCAAGATGGGATTTGTCCCTCTTATGAAGAGAGATGTTTGCTTGGGCCCCTCGATGAATGATGTTGATGAAATGTAGGTCATGCTCAAGAGATTTGATAGAGATCAAATGCACTTGGATTATCAACATATTCAGAATCGAGAAAGCATTGAACGGAATGAGTTGACATAGACCATGACTCATGTTCAATTAGACATCATGGATAAAGGAATTGTGACATTTGATCTATTAAGGAATCAAGCTTTGATGTTATATTAATTGGGTGGATATAATGGTTTGCTAGAAACCACTTATGTCTTTGTGAGTTTGATGTTTCAAACTCACTACCAACATAAATATAGTTCCTATAGGGTCACACACCAAGAACGGATTGAAAAACGGCCGAAAAATGGATTTTTGGGTGAGGCGGGCGCCTCACGAAATGCAGGGCGGGCGCCTGGTGAGCAGAAACTTTAGGAGGCTGGTGGAGGGCTTGGGGCGGTCGCCTGGGGAAACCTGGGGCGCGCGCCTCAATGCCAGAAACTCCCCTCCGTCCTGTTTTGCTGCAACTCCGAATTTGGCTAGGAAAAGGACTATTTACAAAGTATAAATAGACCCCTTTTGCCTCAGCCTTGAGATACGTTTTTAGAGGTTTTTGAAACACTAAAACATAGATTTTGATTGAGAATCAAAGATCTAAAACACCCCAAATCAATTCCATTGAACAGCCATTGATTGTTGAATATTGATTCAACAATCGGAGATCATCTAGCAATCAAATCAAGAATTGTTCTTGGTCCGTTCGCGTGTGGATTACCGATAGAGGGTGATAAGTTAATCTCCAAAAGCTTGAAGACTTCAATCGTTGATTCAACACAAGGTAGAACAAGGAAGGAGAAGATCCAAGCCTCATCCGATTCAAATAAGATTTGAATCCAAGATCTGTATTGAAAAGACCAACATAATCGCATTAAGGTATGTAAATTCTATTTCATGATTTTAACTATTCATGTTAGACGGATCATAGGGCTAGGGTTTTGTTGTTATTTCTAAGTCTTCCGCTGCGTTTGTAACCCCAAAACCCAACAGTGGTATCAAAGCCTGGTTTTATCATGATTAGGTTAAAATTGGCATGCTAGATTTAATGTGATTAAATGCTTTACATGCTATATGTGAAATAGATCTATGATTTTATGTGTGTTGGTTTGAGAAAACAAGTATATATGATATACCATTATTATGATTAATAATTGGTTAATGTGATTAATCTTTTACATGGGATATTGGTCTATTTAATATGATTAAAGTAGATTGGCAAATTCTCAAAATTGAAACAAATTGTTTGTTTGGGATTTGATGTTCGTTTTAATATGATTAACATGATTATTTGAATCCGTATATTTTGAGAATGGAATAATTATGTAGTTAATAATTGTTATTTATTACATGATTATTGGTATGATCCTACAGTAGGATTTTAAGTGAAATCCCATGTTCATGATGATGTACACATAAGTTTCATATACAACCATGCGATGTTTGTTATGTGTAAAACCTTCTAAATATTTAAGTCTTATGGCATTCCTTGATTAGAACACTTGTGAAATTTTAGGGTATTTTGATGTAGTTTCAGCCAAAGTTGGGTGCATCATTATATCTTAATTTGTGATCAAGATAAGATTATGGTTGATGTTGTTTTGGCCATAGTCAGGTGCATCGTTTCATGTTTCATACGTTTGAAAAAAGTTTTGACTTAATTGGTGCTTTCAAATGAGATTTGACCCGAGGCATAGATGAGATTTAAAACATGTTTTTGACATATGATGTCTAAGAAAATCTCATAAAAGATCTAAGAGTCATATAGAGATATCATTGATGTTTCTACCTAAATAGCTTGATTTCGGGCATTAGCTTAGTTAAATCGGAATTAAGTGAAATATGGATCTTAGCCCACTATAATTATATGATACATGCTTGTATTAGAAGGTGTATAATCTAGTGGGAGTATTTGTGAAATACATTATTTTGCTCTTAGATGGTAAATGTGTTAATATTGATATGTGTTCATATGGTTTGCATATTTTGTTGTAGAAAATAGCATTACACAATAAATTGCGATCCATCCTTATGAAGGACAAAGTTCGAAAAGAACTGTACAGATTATTCTGATTGGATCAGAAGCCTCAAAATGGTTCTTAGGCAAAAGTGTATGTTCTTGACGAATCCATTCCTACTGAACCCACTGCAAATGTTGCAAAGGGCAAATAAGGAGCAACATTAGAAACATGTTGATGCTTATAATGATATTGCTTGTCTTATACTTGTCACCCTGTTTAAAGGCTCTTATGAAGAACCTTGAACACATGAAAGTTACTTTTGTCCTAGCACAACACACAAAGGAAATGTTCCACGTGTTAGCTAGGCAAAAGATGTATGTTGTGGTGAAGGCTCTTAATGCATGAGATAAAAAAGGAGCAATTCGCAAGTGTGTTATTGGTTAACACAAGAAAGGGGTTTAAAAGGAAACACAAAGTAGGTGAAGCAAAGGTTGCTAAACCTAGGGCAAAAGTTGCCAAAGCCGAAGAGGCTAAACCCAAAGTGTCTCAAAAGGATGCAGTTTGCTACCATTGCAATGAGATTGGTCATTGGAAGCAAAGTTGCAAGGCTTATTAGGAAGGCCTAAAAGGTGAAGAAGGGCAATATGATTGCTACTACTTCAAGTATTTATATGATAGATATTTTCCTTTCGACTTCTTGTTCTTGGGTATATGATACTGGACATGGATCCCACATTTGTTTAAATGTGCAAGGAACAAAGAATAGAAAGCTACTCAAAGAAGGTGAATTAAACCTATGCATGGGAATGGAGCAAGAGTTGCTGCATTAGCCATAGGGACTTATGAAGCTACTTTTACCTAGTAGACTGGTACTTATTTTGAACAAGTGTGACTACGTTCCGGATTTGAGTAGGAGTATTATTTTCGCTTCTTATATGGATGATGAAGGATATAATTTTCTTATTGAGAATAAGAAGTTTTATATTCATTTAATGATATGCCTTATTGTATTGCATATGTCATTGAATGGTCTTCATATCATTGATGTTAAGAAATAAAATAATATTGAAGATATCTATAATATAAATGGGAAATCTAAACCGAATAATATGAACAGCGCGTTCATATGGCATTGCCGGTTTGGTCAGATATATAAGAAACATATATCTAAACTCCATTAACATGGACTTTTAGACTCATATGATTATGAATCATTTGAGAAATGTGGATCTTGTTTATTGGGATTATTGACCAAATCACCCTACACTAAGAGTAGTGGGAGGGCTAGTGACTTATTGGTCATTATACATGAGATGTATGTAGACTATTAAGCAGCATTGCTAGGGGAAGATTTCGGTATTTCATCACATTCATCGATAACTTATCTAGATATGGCTATGCCTATGCCTATCTGATGAAGTCCAAAGGTGAATCGTTTGAGATGTTTTGAACATTTCAAGATGAAGTATAAAACAAACTTGGTAAAACTATTAAAGTACTTCGATTAGATCGTGGTGGTGAATATTTGAGCCAAGAGTTTGATAATCATCTCAAAACTGTGAAATCGTTTCAGAGTTGACTCCATCTGGAACACCACATTGTATGGTGTGTCTGAGAGGAGAAATTGAACCTTGTAGGACATGGTTCATTCGATGATGTGTCAAAGTTGACTTTCTTATTACCTTTTGAGGATATGCATTAAAAATAATGCGGTTACACTGAATTGAGTCCCTACTAAATCGGTTCCTATGGCCCCACATGAGATGTGGCATGTAAGAAAACTTAGTTTGTCTTTCATGAAGATTTGGGTTTGCAAAACTTATATGAAGAGACTTGTCTCTGATATGTTAGCACCAAAATCTGACAAGGTTATTTTTGGAAATTAATTTTACAACCGCAAAGAGAACAAAATGTTTGTTGCTCTGTATGATTTGTTTCTTGAGAAATAGTTTCTCAATAAAGAATCTAGTGGGAGTAAAATTAATCTTGAAGAAGTTCAAGAACCTGAAAATGACATGGAACCAAGAGTAGAGATGGAACCAAGTTCACAAGGAGTTGTGGAACCCGTTCAAGATGCACAAGTCCATCGTAGATCGGATAGGTTACGATCCGAATGATTTCTCGTATCGAAAAGTAATAAAGTGGAAGTCATTGAGAATGACGATCCTACTTCCTATCTTGAGGCGATGTCCACTCCTAATTCGGGTAAATGGTTGGGAACCATGGAGTCCGAATTACAATCCATGTTTGATGATCAAGTTTGGAACTTGATTGGGCTATCTGAAGGTGAAAAAACTAAAGGGTGCAAGTAGGTCTTCAAGACCGACATGGATGGAAAGGTGTATACTTTCATGACTAAGGATTGTAGCAAAGGGATTTAGGCTAATTCATAGTATTGACTATGTTGAAACCTTTTTGCCAGTTACAATGCCGAAGTCTATTAGAATTTCAATTGCCATAATAGCATATTATGACTATCTGATATGATAAATGGATGTCAAACGGCTTTCTTAAAATGTAAAGATTCTTAAGGATGTGTATAGTACACAACCCGAAGTTTTGTCGATCTAAGAAATTCTAATAAAGTATGCATGTTGCAAAGATCCATGAGATGGGTTGAAGCAAGCTTCAAGGAATTGGAATCTTCATTTTGATGAATCGGTCAAAGAGTTTGACTTCATCAAGTTCGAAGATGAACCTTGTGTATACATGAAATTCAGTGGGAGCGTAGTATTATTTCTATTGTCTTATTACAATGATATCTCACTCATTTGGAAACAAAGTTCCGACACTTAAGACTGTCAAGTCTTGGTCAAGGAAAGTTTCTCAATGAAAGATATGGGTGAAGCCGCTTACATTCCTGGCATCAAGATCTATAGAGATAGATCTAAAAGGATAAATTGATTTGAGTCAAAATACTCACATTGACAAGGTTCTTAGAAGAGTCTAAGAAAAGTAACTTGTCAATGGGTTATGGTGTTTCTCTTAGCAATACTCATTGTCTTATAATAACTGATGAGCAAAAGGGAATGAATGAAGTTCCATATGCTCCGACATTTGGATCTGTCATGTATGACATGATTTGTGCTAGACCCAACGTCACGTATGCCATAAGCATGACGAGTCGATACCAATCTGATCCTGATGTGAACCATTGGATGGCAGTATAGATGATCCTTAAGTACTTAAGAAAAACTAAGGATACGTTCTTGGTATTTGAAAGGTTGGAAGTTAATCTTGTTGTAAGGGTTACATAGATGCTAGCTTCCAAACTGACAAAGTTAATTTAAAATAGCAATTAGGATTTGTGTTTATGCTTATTAGAGGTGCGGTTTTGTTGGAAGAGCTCCAAGCAGAAAATCGTAGCCAATTATACTACTAAGGCCAAATTTTAGCAACATAAGATGTAGTTAAAAAGACAGTTTGGATCAAAAGTTCATTAGTGTTTTGGAAATGTTCCAAGTATCACTAATAGGCGGAACTTTGTTGTGACAATTGTGGTGTCAATTGTCCAAACAATGAAACCAAGGTCACAACAGCGATCCAAACACACACTTAGACATTTTTGAGAATTCATATGAATGAGAAAACGTTAAGATATGCAAAGTATCAACCGATGATAACATTGGGGATTCACTTACAAAGACCCTCGCACAGGCAGAAGCATGATGGTCATGTTAGGTCCATGGGTATTCGATACATAGATGGAGCCTAGTGCAAGTGGGAGATTGTTGGTGTAATGCCCTAGGCTTCAGTTATGTTTAACTTAAATCGTTATGTATCATCTTTATCATTTATTATAGAGAAAGATTATTTGGTTCATTATATATTTACATGTTTATTATATTGAACTGTGTCCCTAGTTGTTGTGAACAACTAGTATAAGTTGGTGCACGCGGGGTCTTAGCCTGATGGTTAGAGTTCATGGCTTTCAACCTGGAGGTCATGTGTTCGATTCCCCCACCAGTAGTTAGAGGGAATGACATTGCCCTCCCTAGCATAGCTAGGCGCCTCTGTGAAGTGCATCAAGGGGGGAGCGGTGAAATGTGTTGATCCCCTTCTTTTTGAAGGAAAAAAAAGGGAAAAAAAAAACTAGTATAAGTTGGTAATGGATAATCATGGAGATGATTATATGCATGGAGATGCACATTACACTTATGGGTACTTGCTAGAGAATGAGTACTGGACTTGACCTACTTATGAGATTTATGACATGGTCTGTTGTCATGATTAAATCTCATGATAGTCGTGTCATTAAAATCCTTCGTACCTGAGATTATCATCGTCTTCCACATGATGAACATTGTGTTTAATGTAGTCTAACACTATCTTTAGTTGGATGGCAATAAGGGCTATGTTAGCATGATTGGATTCTTGTAGGGAAGAATGATAAGTCAAGATGGGATTTGTCCCTCTTATGAAGAGAGATGTTTGCTTGGGCCCCTCGATGAATGATGTTGATGAAATGTATGGCCATACTCAAGAGATTTGATAGAGATCAAATGCACTTGGATTATCAACATATTCATAATCAAGAAAGTATTGAACGGAATGAGTTGACATAGACCATGACTCATGTTCAATTGGACATCATGGATAAAGGGATTGTGACATATGATCTATTAAGGAATCAAGCTTTGATATTATATTAATTGGGTGGATATAATGATTTGCTAGAAACCACTTATGTCTTGTGAGTTTGATGTTTCAAACTCACTACCAACATAAATATAATTCCTATAGGGTCACACACCAAGAACGAATTGAAAAAGGGCCGAAAAATGGATTTTTGGGTGAGGCGGGCGCCTCACGAAATGCGGGGCGGGCGCCTGGAGAGCAGAAACTTTAGGAGGCTGGTGGAGGGCTTGGGGCGGCCGCCTGGGGAAACCTGGGGCGCGCGCCTCAATGCCAGAAACTCCCCTCCGTCCTCTTTTGCTGCAACTTTGGCTAGGAAAGGAACTATTTACAAAGTATAAATAGACCCCTTTTGCCTCAGCCTTGAGATACGTTTTTAGAGGTTTTTGAAACACTAAAACATAGATTTTGATTGAGAATCAAAGATCTAAAACACCCCAAATCAATTCCATTGAACAACCATCGATTGTTGAATATTGATTCAACAATCGGAGATCATCTAGCAATCAAATCAAGAATTGTTCTTGGTCCGTTCGCGTGTGGATTACCGATAGAGGGTGATAATTTAATCACCAAAAGCTTGAAGACTTCAATCGTTGATTCAACACAAGGTAGAACAAGGAAGGAGAAGATCCAAGCTTCATCAACGGTTCAAAGTTTCAAAGGTTGTTCATCGATTCAAATAAGATTTGAATCCAAGATCCGTTTTGAAAAGACCAACATAATTGCATTAAGGTATGTAAATTCTATTTCATGATTTTAACTATTCATGTTAGACGGATCATATGGCTAGGGTTTTGTTGTTATTTCTAAGTCTTCCGCTACGTTTCTAAGGCTCCAAGATCTGTTTTGGAAAGACCAACATAATCGCTGCGTTTAGTCCATTTTGGGTAATGAGTTTGTGTATGAGCATATGCAATAAAATAGGTATGGGTGTATATTTGAGATCCCTGGGATTTAGGGGTGGATTTTTGTTGGTTTGAAACTTGGTTTGACAAGTTAGGACCAAATCAGGTTATCTGCAGAATTTTTTTTGATCAGTGAGGTTGTCTCTTGCGATACGGCTTGTCTCGTACTAGACTGTTGTACTGTTTCTTCATTTTTGTTGTCAATTTTTGACGAGCAACCCTTGTAGAAGCACATATAGGTCGCTGTAAATCTTTATTTGAGTCAAGTCGTGTCTTTTAGGAGGAAGGAGGCGGCTGTTAATTTGGTAGTTGTGTTGCTCACTCCAATAATGTATTGTCCAAGACTCTAATCTTTTCAATCCCCGAGAATAAAGTACATTGTAGACGACTCTGTGAACAAGCTTGTGGGGCTGTTTGATTTAAAGATTGCTTACTATTCTTGGGATTGATGTCGACAGTAACACATTTGGCTTTCTTCCTTTGTTGATCCTTGACTTTCAGAATGAGCGATGATATTTAGCCCTTAGGCCTTCTGATGATAACATTCATTCTCAAACTCGTTTATATATTTCTAATTAAATTTATGGCTTAAGAATTGACATTTATGAAGTAGAACAACTTTAGGGAAATGTATAGAAATAAAGAATGACTTCCATTGATAAAAGAATTCAAAACAAACTCCATAGTTTAGTTGAAACAAACAAGAGGGAGGGAGGAGATGGACTAGAATGACAGAAAAGCTCTTCAAGTTCACACTTAAAAATTTAAACCTAATCTATTTCAAAGGAGAAAGGGAGAGGATAATTGCAGCCCCAAAGTGTAGGTTTTGATTTCTTCTTGGAGGCTTCGTCTTCTTCATGCCCTCTAAGGGAGAGTATTGGTGACCACATTAGAAAGCGCTATTTCCTTCTTGTCTATAAGGTCTTGAATGAGGACCTTCAAATGGTGGCAAGTATTGGTTTCGTGACAGGTGAACTTGTGGTACTTACAAAATAAGTGACGAGCATGGTCGGGACCCATATCTCTTGTAGGACCACCTTTGGCTTGATCTTTCCTTCTTCTACGAGGACGTCAAAGAGACCCTCTTAAGTAATTCCTTCAATTTTGTCATAATGCCTCTTTTTCTTTTCGGGAGGGGGAACAACAAAATATTTGTTGGCATTGAAACGACTAAATGCAATATCATTGACTGAGGCGTCCTTTCTTGTAATGGTCTTGTTGTAGCGAAAACCACTTTCATTCCTTAGTAGGGATGGCAATTTTACTGGATCCGTCCCGAACCCGAAAATATCCGACCCGTTCGGGTCGGGTCGGGTTCGGTAGTCATGTTTTAAAACCCGTCGGGTTCGAGTTCGGTGTTTCAATGGCACCCATCCCGACCCGATCCCCTTCAATTTATTACTAAACTCATAACATAGCCACCACAATTACAAAGATAATACGTAGAAACATTAAACCATCACAAACTCACATTTCCAAGAGTATTATATGACCCATACGTGTGGGTTTTATGGGTCCATGCGCAGCGGAATTAGCATCTAAATAACACAATACCCAAGAGCCCTAAGATCCGTTCTATACGATTAAATTGAATTCCTATGAAATAGAATTTACCAACCTTAATTGCTTTCCGTTCTTGAGCTATCGAACAATTATCAATGTGATTTCGAATCACAAACTTCGATATTCAAGACTTGAATCTTTAGATTGCTTTGGACAATTTGAACTCTAGGCCTTGATCGTCGTATGAGCGAAGACCCTCTAGTAGTATCCACACTTTAGAATGAACCAAGAACAGTTCTTGAGAATTGCTAGATTCTTAAACCTATGGAAGAAATATTTGAGAAACCTTTGTTGTGATTTTTCTTGAGAAAATTCGGTTTCAAAGACCTTGTATTTATACTACTCTAGTATGGTATTTGTTTCCTAATCAAATTAGGAAACCAGTCTGTAAACCGCCTTTGGCTTGTTCTGTCGCACGACCACACGCAGCACATGGCCTAGTTGTGTCGTGCGATGTTACATGCCACATCAGGAATCTCAATCATTCTTTCTTTGGTTTAACCAATTAATTCTAATTGTGTGTGACTCAATAGGATTATATTATGTTGGCAATGAGCTCGATCATATCGACCCTCATAAAACATAAGCGGACTCTAGCAAGCCATTATGTCTATCCAAATAATATAACGTAAGAGTTCACGTTTCAAATGGTACACTTCCATTTATCTCTTTGTCTCACGATGTCATATTGAACACAAGTCATGGTCTACGTCAACTTGTACTTGTTCAATGCTTTCTCGATCTTGAGTATAATGATAATCCAATCGCATTGGGGTATGGCCATACACTTTCATCATTATCACTCATCGAGGGGCCCAAGCAAAACATTTCTCTTTCGAGGGACAAATTCCTTCTTGACTTATCATCCTTCCCATCATGAATCTGATCATGCCAAAGATAGCCTTTATAAATATCGTGTTAAGATATCGTTTGACTAAAATCAAACATGACTTTCATCATATGTAAGGTCATGATAATCTCAGGTCTAGGGACTAAATGAGTGACCATATGAGATTTAATTATGACATTTGACCATGACATAAATCTCATACGGCTCAAGTCCAGTCACTTGTTCACTAACAAGTACCCATAAATTTAATGTGCATCTCTATGCATATAATCATCATATGATTATCCATTAACATTTATACTAATTATTCACTTAATAATTAGGGACGGAGATTATTACAATAAATATGCAAAATATATAATAATCAAACAATAAAATTTCTCTATAATAAACAATAAAGATGATACATAATGGTTTTAAGTTAAACATAACTAAAGCCTAGGGCATTACACCAACAATCTCCCACTTGCACTAGGCTCCATCTATGTATCGAATACTCATGGACCTAACATGACCATCATGCTTCTGCCTGTGCGAGGGTCTTTGTAAGTGAATCCCTAATGTCATCATCGATTGATACTTTGCATATCTTAACGTCTTCTCATTCTTTATGAATTCTCGAAAAACGTCTAAGTATGTGTTTGGATCACCGTTGTGACCTTGGTTCCATTGTTTTGCACAAATGACACCATATTTATCATAACAAAGTTCCATTGATTAGTAATACTTGGAACATTTCCAAAACACTAAATGAACTTTTGATCCAAACTGCCTCTTCTTGCTACATCACATGTTGCTAGAACTTGGCCTTAGTAGTAGAATCGGCTACAATTTTCTGCTTGGAATTCTTTCAATCAAAAACTGCACCTTTAATAAGCATAAACACAAACTCTAATTGCAATTTTAAATTGACTTTGTCAGTTTGGAAGCTAGCATCTATGTAACCCTTACAACAAGATTAACATCCAACCTTTCAAATATCAAGAACGTATCCTTAGTTCTTCTTAAGTACTTAAGGATCATCTTGACTGTCATCCAATGGTTCTCAACAGGATCAGATTGGTATCGACTCGTCATGCTTATAGCATACGAGACGTCGGGTCTAGTACAAATCATGGCATACATGACAGATCCAAATGCTGGAGCATATAGAACTTCATTCATTCCATTTTTGCTCATCAGTTGTCATAAGACAATGAGTATTGCTAAGAGAAATATCATGACCCAATGACAAGTTACTTTTCTTAGACTCTTCTAAGAATCTTGTCAATGTGAGTATTTTGACTCAAACCAATTTATCCTTTTAGATCTATCTCTATAGATCTTGATATCAAGGATGTAAGTAGCTTCACCCATATCTTTCATTGAGAAACCTTTCCTTGACCAAGACTTGACAGTCTTAAGTGTCGGAACTTCGTTTTTCCAATGAGTAAGATATCATTGTAATATAACAATATAAATAATACTACGCTCCCACTGAATTTCATGCATACACGAGGTTCATCTTCATACTTGATGAAATCAAACTCTTTGACCAATTCATCAAAATGAAGATTCCAATTCCTTGAAGCTTGCTTCAACCCATCTCATGGATCTTTGCAACATGCATACTTTATTAGAATTTATCGGATCGACAAAATTTCGAGTTGTGTACTATACACATCCTTAATAATCTTTCCATTTAAAGAAAGTCATTTGACATCCATTTGTCATATCACATGGTCACAATATGTAATAATGGCAATTGAAACTCTAACAGAATTCAGCATTGTAACTGGCAAAAAGGTTTCAACATAGTCAATACTATGAATTTGCCTAAATTCCTTTGCTACAATTCTTAGTCATGAAAGTATACACCTTCCCATCCATGTCGATTTTGAAGACCTTCTTGCACCTTATGGTTTTTACACCTTCGGGTGGATCAATCTAGTTCCAAACTTGATTATCAGCCATGGATTGTGATTCGGACTTCATGGCCTCTTGCCATTTTTCCGAATCAGGAGAGGACATCGCTTCTTGATAGCAAGTAGGATCGTTATTCTCAATGACTTCCACCTTATTACTTTTCGATACTAGAAATCAATATTTCTTGAGTTCGGATCGTAACCTATCCGATCTACGATGGACTTGTGCATCTTGAACCGGTTCCACAACTCTTTGTGAACTTGGTTCCGTCTCTACTTTTGGTTCCATATTATTTTCGAGTTCTTGAACTCCTTCAAGATTAATTTTACTCCCACTAGATTCTTTATTGAGAGACTATTTCTCAAGAAACGAATGTATAGAGCAACAAACATTTTGTTCTCTTTGCGATTGTAAGATTAATTTCCAAAAATAATCTTTGTCAGATTTGGTGCTAACTTATCAGAGACAAGTCTCTTCTTATAAGCTTTGCAAATCCAAATCTTCTCGAAAGACAAACTAAGTTTTCTTTCATACCACATCTCATGTGGGGACTTAGGAACCGATTTAGTAGGGACTCGATTCAGTGTAACCGCATTATTTCTAATGCATATCCTCAAAAGGAATTAGGAAAGTCAACTTGACACATCATCGAATGAACCATGTCCTACAAGGTTCAATTCCTCCTCTCAGACACACCATACAATGTGGTGTTCCAGGTGGAGTCAACTCTGAAACGATTTTACAGTTTTGAGATGATTGTCAAACTCTTGGCTCAAATATTCATCACCTCGATCTAATCGAAGTACTTAATAGTTTTGCCAAGTTGTTTTGTCCTTCATCTTGAAATGTTCGAAACATCTCAAACTATTCACCTTTGGACTTCATCAGATAGACATAGTCATATCTAGATAAGTCATCGGTGAATGTGATGAAACACCAAAATCCTCCCTTAGCAATGTTGCTTAATAGTCCACATACATCTCATGTATAATGACCAATAAGTCACTAGCCCTCCCACTACTCTTAGTGTAAGGTGGTTTGGTCAATAATCCCAATAAACAAGATCCACATTTCTCAAATGATTCAGATTCATATGAGTCTAAAAGTCCATGTTAATGGAGTTTATATATATGTTTCTTATTTATCTCGAATTAAGCTTCAATGCCATATGAACGCGTTGTTCATATTATTCGGTTTAGATTTCCCATTTATATTATAGATATATTCAATATTATTTTATTTCTCATCATCAAGAATATGAAGACCATTCAATGACATATGCAATACAATAATGCATATCATTAAATAAATATAAAACTTCTTATTCTCAATAAGAAAATTATATCCTTCATCATCCATATAAGAAATGAAAATAATACTCCTATCCAAATCCGGAACTTAGTAACATTTGTTCGAAACAAGTACTAATTCACTAGGTAAATTAACTTCATAAGTCCCTATGGCTAATGCAGCAACTCTTGCTTCATTCCCACATATATGTTTAATTTACCTTCTTTGAGTAGCTTTCTATTCTTTGTTCCTTGCACATTTAAATAAATGTGGGATCCAATCCGGTATCATATACCCAAGAATAAGAAGTCGAAAGGAAAATATCTATCATATAGATACTTGAAGTAGTAGCAATCATGTTGCCCTTTTTCACCTTTTAGGCCTTCCTAATAAGCCTTGCTACTTTGCTTCCAATGACAATCTCATTACAATAGTAGCAAAATGCATCCTTTTGAGACACTTTGGATTTAGCCTCTTCGGGTTTTGGCAACTTTTGCCCTAGGTTTAGCAACCTTTGCTTTACCTTCTTTACCTTTCCTTTATGAACCCCTTTCTTGTGTTTACCATTAACACACTTGCGGATTGCTCCTTTTGCATCTCATGCATTAGGAACCTTCACCACAATATACACCTTTTGCCTAGCTTGCATTTGGAACATTTCCTTTGTGCGTTGTGCTTAGAACAAAAGCAGTTACCATGTGCTCAAGGTTCTTCATATGAATCTTTAAACATGGTGGCAAGTATAAGGCCAACAATGTTATTAGAATCATCAACATGTTTCTAACATTGCTCCTTATCTGCTCTTTGCAACATTTGCAGTAGGTTCAGCAGGAATGGATTCATCAAGAACGTACACATTTGCCTAAGAACCATTCTCTAGGCTTCTGATCCAATCAAAATTATCTGTACCGTTCCTTTCGAACTTTGTCCTTCATAAGGACAAATCACAATTTATTGTGTGATGCTACTTATACAACAAAATATGCAAACTATATGAACATATATTAATATCAACACATTTATCATCTAAGAGCAAATCATGTATTTCACAAATACTTCCACTAAATTATATACCTTCCAATGCAAATAAGCATAATATAATTTAGTGGGCTAAGATCCAACTTTAATTTAATCTCAAGTACGCTATGGCGCACCGCTCAAGATTAAAATTAATTAGGTAGAAAACATCAATCATATCGTATATAACTCTTAGATCTTTTATGAGATTTATTTAAGACATCATATGTCTAAGCATATTTTAATCTCATCTTATGCCTTGGGTCCAAAACCATTTTGATAACCCAATTAAGTTCATCCACTTTAAACGTATAGGAACCACCATTTCCTCATCTTGCTCGCACAACGAATAGAATCAAAGTACCTCGCTATGGCGAGCCCACCCAAAACTATTCGAGTGGTCTCAAGTGTTTTAATCATGGATTGGCATAAAGAACTTAAAAGTTAAATGAAGGTTCTTTAAAGCAGATTATAAGCATATCAGCAAAGATAATCAGAATGTGCACCAGGTAAGTTCCCAGGAAGATAGGTGAGCCACAAGGACTACTTAAGTACCAAATCTCTCCTTCGACAGAACTCTCCTTGACATGCACAATTAGAATACCAGCTCTGATTTGCAACATAATCAATACTTTGTATACTGACTTGTTTTCTCACAAACAATCAGATAACCATCAAATTTTGCGTAAACTGACTTGTTTCTCATAAACAATCAGAAAACAAAATTTTATGTTTCAATTTAAACATTCAGGAAATTACAATTAAATGTTTCAACTAAACATCTAACAAAGCTTCTTAACACTTAAGAACATATAATTCATGCATCGCAACAATTAATAAAATCACATTTAAATTAATTAAGCATGCATAAACAATGAATTAATCTAGCATAGCCCTATAAATTTAATTTCCAGAAATTTATAGCATCCAGATTAAGACAGAAACATATCGGATTACAAACATAATCACAGATTAGCAAGAAAAATTAGTAAACTGATTCTGCCCAGATCAGGCAAGTTTTGTCGCGTGACAGAGACCAACTCTGTCGCGTGACACAAGCCAACCCTGCCGCGTGACACAAGCAAACTTTGTCACGTGACACAAGCAAACTTTGTCGCGTGACACTGAGTTACCAGATTTGCAGATTTTTCCAGCTTCAATCAATTCTAATCATAAAGCAACTCGTTTATATATTTCTAATTAAATTTATGGCTTAAGAATTGACATGTATGAAGTAGAACAACTTTAGGGAAATGTATATAAATAAAGAATGACTTCCATTGATAAAAGAATTCAAAACAAACTCCATAGTTTAGTTGAAACAAACAAGAGGGAGGGAGGGAGGAGATGGACTAGAATGACAGAAAAGCTCTTCAAGTTCACACTTAAAAATTTAAACCTAATCTATTTCAAAGGAGAAAGGGAGAGGATAATTGCAGCCCCAAAGTGTAGGTTTTGATTTCTTCTTGGAGGCTTCGTCTTCTTCATGCCCTCTAAGGGAGAGTATTGGTGACCACATTAGAAAGCGCTATTTCCTTCTTGTCTATAAGGTCTTGGATGAGGACCTTCAAATGGTGGCAAGTATTGGTTTTGTGACAGGTGAACTTGTGGTACTTACAAAATAAGTGACGAGCATGGTCGGGACCCATATCTCTTGTAGGACCACCTTTGGCTTGATCTTTCCTTCTTCTACGAGGACGTCAAAGAGACCCTCTTAAGTAATTCCTTCAATTTTGTCATAATGCCTCTTTTTCTTTTCAGGAGGGGAAACAACAGAATATTTGTTGGCATTGAAACGACTAAATGCAATAGCATTGACTGAGGCATCCTTTCTTGTAATGGTCTTGTTGTAGCGAAAACCACTTTCATTCCTTAGTAGGGATGGCAATTTTACTGGATCCGACCCGAACCCGAAAATATCCGACCCGTTCGGGTCGGGTCGGGTTCGGTAGTCATGTTTCAAAACCCGTCGGGTTCGAGTTCGGTGTTTCAATGGCACCCGTCCCGACCCGAGCCCCTTCAATTTATTACTAAACTCATAACATAGCCACCACAATTACAAAGATAATACGTAGAAACATTAAACCATCACAAACTCACATTTCCAAGAGTATTATACGACCCATACGTGTGGGTTTTATGGGTCCATGCGCAGCGGAATTAGCATCTAAATAACACAAAACCCAAGAGCCCTAAGATCCGTTCTATACGATTAAATTGAATTCCTATGAAATAGAATTTACCAACCTTAATTGCTTTCCGTTCTTGAGCTATCGAACAATTATCAATGTGATTTCGAATCACAAACTTCGATCTTCAAGACTTGAATCTTTAGATTGCTTTGGACAATTTGAACTCTAGGCCTTGATCGTCGTACGAGCGAAGACCCTCTAGTAGTATCCACACTTTAGAATGAACCAAGAACAGTTCTTGAGAATTGCTAGATTCTTAAACCTATGGAAGAAATATTTGAGAAACCTTTGTTGTGATTTTTCTTGAGAAAATTCGACTAAGTTCTTAGGGTTTCACAAACCTTGTATTTATACTACTCTAGTATGGTATTTGTTTCCTAATCAAATTAGGAAACCAGTCTGTAAACCGCCTTTGGCTTGTTCTGTCGCACGACCACACGCAGCCCATGGCCTAGTTGTGTCGCGCGATGATACATGCCACATCAGGAATCTCAATCATTCTTTCTTTGGTTTAACCAATTCATTCTAATTGCGTGTGACCCAATATAATTATATTATGTTGGCACTGAGCTCGATCATATCGACCCTCATAAAACATAAGCGGACTCTAGCAAGCCATTATGTCTACCCAAATAATATAACGTAAGAGTTCACGTTTCAAATGGTACACTTCCATTTCTCCCTTTGTCTCACGATGTCATATTGAACACAAGTCATGGTCCACGTCAACTTGTACTTGTTCAATGCTTTCTCGATCTTGAGTATAATGATAATCCAATCGCATTGGGGTATGGCCATACACTTTCATCATTATCACTCATCGAGGGGCCCAAGCAAAACATCTCTCTTTCAAGGGACAAATTTTATCTTGACTTATCATCCTTCCCATCATGAATCCGATCATGCCAAAGATAGCCTTTATAAATATCGTGTTAAGATATCGTTTGACTAAAATCAAACATGACTTTCATCATATGTAAGGTCATGATAATCTTAGGTCTAGGGACTAAATGAAGTGACCATATGAGATTTATTTATGACATTTGACCATGACATAAACCTCATACGGATCAAGTCCAGTCACTTGTTCACTAACAAGTACCCATAAATTTAATGTGCATCTCTATGCATATAATTATCATATGATTATCCATTAACATTTATACTAATTATTCACTTAATAATTAGGTACGGAGATTATTAAAATAAATATGCAAAATATATAATAATCAAATAATAATCTTTCTCTATAATAAACGATAAAGATGATACATAATGGTTTTAAGTTAAACATAACTAAATCCTAGGGCATTACACCAACACTACGTACCACCATCAGAGTGTGAAAAGAAGAAAATAAAAGAGAAACCATGGCCACTCAAAATTTGAATTCAATCTCGGTTTTGGGACTTGTTGATGCTAGGTGGGAAGGACAAAGAAAGTTTGATCAAACCGATTATCATAATAATATTGTTTTCTTATTTGGCTTGTGGACAAGAACGAGGTAGGTAATAGAAATCAGCCAGCCATTGACGAATGACAGACTAAGTTTAGTTTCTGAAAAGTAAGGAAAGAAGACCTTTTAATGGCTGTTTTACATGTCGGGATCGGGTCGGGTTCGATTAATATGCTTGAATAATCGGGTCAGGTTCGGTTAGATCAAACCCGACCAGAGCCCGACCTGTTGCCATCCCTATTCCTTAGTTATTAAGAAAGTCATCAATCATAATTCCGGATTCACGGAGTTTACTGAAACTAGAAAAATAGTTACCGACAAGCTTCTCTTGAAATTTATCACAGAAACATTGCATAAAGATGTGGATTTATTCCTTGAGAGTTGGTCTTTCAACAATTTCAGTAAGCTTGAGCTTACACCTCATAGCAAAGTCAGTAAATGATTCATTTGAATATTACTTGGTTTGTTTAAGATCCCTTCTAGTAGGGCAGTAAATAGAGTTATCTTCAAACTGCATTTTGAAAAACTCGACACGCATTCGACCAAACAAACCTAGCGGGGAGAGGGAGTAGCATATACCAATCCCTTGCCACACCCTCCAAAGTTTGAGGGAAGTATTGGCCCAAAATTTTGTCATCAATGCCCATTGGGAGCATAGCCCAAGTATAGTTCTCAGCATGAGCTCGAGGACAAGTAGTGCCATTAAACTTGGCTACATCAGATGTCCTATACTTGCGAGAAAGCTTAGAGTTGGATTGCTGGAGAGCATCTGAATAAAATAGAGTGAATGATCCTTTTGTAGCATTAAGGGAAACAAACTTCTTCTTGAGGAAGTTCATGGTCACAAGACCATCGACATTCTTGGTCTCACGACTACTTTCTTTATTGCTATTTCGAGTCTTAGAGCTTGGTGCCTCATCTTCGGAGGAGAGAGTCATTCTTGTCATCTTTCTTTCTTAGCTTCTTGTCATTCTTAGCAAAGGATGCCTCATTTTCAGAGGAGGCGGATGATTTGTCATCCTTATTCGGTTGCTTCTTAGCCTCTTTGAATTTCATTGCAGCAATTCTACGGCTAAGGTTGTTATGTAAGTTGTTTGCTCATCTATTCGTTTATTGCCTTTGAGGAGCAGAGCCTTGGCATCATTGACATTTTCAGTGTTGGTTTCACCAAACATTGTGTTGATATAGTTGTCTTGATGTCGAAACTAGATGTGTAGCAACTGTGTTCAATCTAGATGTGTAGCAACTATGTTAAATCATGATATAGTTGCCTTGAGATCTTTTCTCGTGTGAGACAAGCAGTCTGATAATTTTATTTTATTTTACGAAAACAGTGCAAAAAAACTCTGAAAAATCCAAAAATTTTAAAATTTTTACAGAAAATTGCAAAGACCAATAATACCCAATTTGATGCAAGTCTAACCCACTTTAATTAATTGTCCCTAGTAGAGTTTCCACTGTAGCAATGGTGAATTTTTGTGTTCAACGAGTCGCCACTTATTATTTATTTGAGGAAAACAATAAGAAAAACATTTTCATCAATTCATGAGATTCGACGGTTCGGGGGTTAATTTATGTAATTGGAAGGTCAAATAGTACCAATTCCATCCAATATTAGGATTGGTATTTCTAATTGGGTGTTATCAATCAATTCAATAATTAATAAAACAAATAAATATGTAAAACCTAATTAATTTATTAATTAGTGTTAAAATGTCGGATTGTGTGCTACGAGATCACATTCATGAATCGAAGGGACTCTAGGCTAATCCTTTTGATGGAATTACACTACTATAAAAGCAATTAAAGGGGTTGAGAAGAAGAATATAAAAGTGTAGAAGTTTACCTTGTGATGTTGAGAGCTTCCAATGGGTTGCCTTGACAAAGGCTTGATATCCTTGTAGGAGAGAGAGGAAAAACGAATTTAGAGAGAGATTTAGGGTTGTTTTGTGTCTTCTGTCTAGGAGATTATCCAATAAAACGCGTGTAGGAGAAGGTTTAATACAAGGTCCTTGAACAAAGAGCAGGAACCTTGTATTTTTATGTGTGAATTACTTGATCACCAAGTTTGGAGTCTTAAGTAAAGAAGAGATCAAAGACTTGATTTGATTGATTGATAGGAAAGTACTAGAAAGTTCCAAATTAAGGTAAATCCCGAATTAAGAGAGGGGAGATCAAGAAAGAGATCGAAAACAAGAAGAAAAGTGAATATGCTCATTTTGCAGAGGTTGTCTTGTGCGAGACACGTATTCTCATATGAGACAACTAGTCAGTTTGACTATTTTGTCCTCTTTAGTTATTTCGTTAGTCTGTTAAGTCCAAAATTAACAAAGTTCATTAGAAACCTAAAAAAACTAATGAGATTTCTTTAAAACACAAAGGCGAGACCAAGAGTAGTGTAATCATGTAATATTGTGTTCATAATGGGGTGTCTACAATGTGACCATGTGCAATCAATACCATTCGATAGCATTCATCAAGAGCTTTCTAACAATATGCGACACATCCAAATTGTAGTACGTATGAAAAAGTTACGACCTACGAAAGTTCGTTGAAGTCCGTAGCTGCAATGAAGAATGGGCGGCCGCACCACACGAAGAGGAGTGGACGCACCCCAAGACATAAAAGAGAATAAATATACTGACCGTATGGGGGCGGTCGCACCCCCTATAGGGGGTGTCTGTTACCCCCTTTCGCAACAGTTGTCATTAGCAATAGTATAGATTAGAAATATTTGTGAAACCCAATCTGCCAATCCTTTTCTTAATCTAATTTCTTTCGTTGTTTTAGTTTAATCTTTCATTCATGTAATTAGTAGAGTAAAAATAAACAACCAAACCAAACCCCCTTTTTATTGGTTTGAAATCATTGCTTTAATCAACTTGTTTTCCACCAAGTCTTTTTGGTTCGACCATTGCTATTGCATACTATTACAACATTAACTAGTGCACTTTTTTGATATTTTAAGGTAATATTTATATAGAAAATTGGTTTGCCTGAGGAAGCCATAAAAATTAATCTGAAATAAATAAAATGAGATAAGTCTATTTTAGCCTGATGGCATTATCAAACCATCGAGGCTAGGGATGGCAACAATTCAGGTTTAGATCGTACCAGGCCTAATCCGAATCTGATTCGAAAATAGAAACCTTTTACCAAGCCCGATTCGATCGGAACGTGTTGAGACTCGAGCCCGATCCGATCCCTGTTTCGATCCGATGCTGTCTAATTTATTTTTTTTGTTCGACAACCCCTGTGGTTTAAAAAGTAAAGCAACCCATGTGATTTTAAAATAATGCAAAACCAAATAAAATTAGCAAGACAAAAATTCCTATCATCATACAATTACGAAATACAATTTTTAGCAAAAATCAAATACAATTTGTAATTATCTAACTATATAGAAGACTAAAAAGAAGCCAATAAGACAATAACCGAATACAATTTTGATTAATTCAAAGAACATGCATTATAACAAATGTTGGGGTGCAATAGGAGAAACATAAATTACCATTTAAAACTAGGTTTTCGTGAGAAATATCGAAAATCCTAGACTTAAAAATTGCATAGATAACATATTGAACAATTTTGTACATATAATACGAAGTAAACATATACTTCCTCCGTCCCGCTACAAACTGCACACTTTCCTCATTTGGCATCCCATTACAAATTGCACACTTTTTAAAATGGCAAAGAATCTTTACTATTCCCTCTACTCATTCTCTATCCTACATTATTTTAATACTCACAACACCATTATAATTTACTATTCCCTCCACTCATTCTCTCTCCTATTTTACTTTTACACTCACAACATTTATATCATCATTTTTTTCCTTAATCCCCGCGCAAACAGTAACTGTGCGGTTTCTACTGGGACAGAGGGAGTATATAAGAACTTTATGTGCTTACCGGGGATAGGCGAGATGGAGTTGAAACAACAACGTCTGGACACGGAGAGGCGGATCGAGTTTGGGCATATGGACGAGAGAGATACAGACGAGAGAGAACGACGCTGCTAAAATAAACTAAATTCCCTATTTTTTTCTTATATTAAATGTATGGTATATACGCAGTGTTATGTATAAATTTTAAGAAAAGGAGGGGTAATAATGAAAGATGCAACTTATGTTTATGAAATCGGGTCGAATTGTGTCGGCCAGGTCAGATCATAGGTGATGCCAAACTCGATTGAATTTTTATCATAGGTGATGCCAAACTCGATTGAATCATAAAAATTGTTATCAAACTCAAGCTTGACTAATATTCTTCATTGCCTGGTAGTGCTGATCTTCATGTTTACTCGAGCTTGACTAAATCGTTCCTTGGAAAGTATGTGTACCTGGGCCTTTTGGACCTTGATATACCTTTACCTAGCTCTGTTTGCTGGCCTGTTTGGTGTTGTACCTCTAATCAGTTTCTGATGGGATAAATGATTTAGTTACAGGTCTTTCTTATTACACAAATTAGCCAATTTTAAATGATGCTTTTGAGAAGTATGGCAAGCACTAAAGTCCAGCTTATCATGACCCAACCCATCAACCTGATATTCAGGTTCCTCCAAAGTAAAGCTCGCATCCAGATTTGGCTATTTGATCAGAAGGACTTGAGGATCGAAGTACGCATTATTGGGTTTGATGAGTACATGAACTTGGTTCTTGATGAAGCTGAGGAAGTTAGCATAAAGAAGAAGACCAGGAATCATCTAGGTTGGATCCTTTTGAAAGGGATAACATTACGCTGATGATGAACACGGAAAAGTAAATGCAAGCAGCTGTGGTTGATTGAGTGACAATATACATTACCTCTCTGCACTTAAAAGCATATATTTTGCATTGTATGCAAACAATCTAATGAGGATGATTGAGTGACAATCGGTACCAAATTAGATCTCAACAATCATTGTTGTATTTTGGGACGGAGGTAGTACTTAATCCCTGAGGTTTTGAAGTTTTGAACAAATATTTTATGTATTTTCCTTTCATTCGTATCTTTAATGTTGATTAGCAAAAAAAAAAATCTCTAATGTACACAAGTGACGAGAAATCAGTGTACCTGTGTTTTTATTCTCTTATGTTCTTTCTGAATCAGCGGACGCTTTGGCTGCTCAAGTAACAGATGAGCAATTTGCTAAGGGCATGATTTATCCGCCTCTAACTAATATCGAGCGAGATCTCATGACATTGCTTTGCTAATGTTCTTTAAAGCCTATGATGTAGGTAAAACCTATTCCAACACCTTATAGTGAAGTTCCACTTTCACCTCTCTTACGCTTTTCTGAATATAATTGTTGGTTGATAGGGATATTTTGAAATTATGTTTTTTTTAAATAAAGAGCAGCTAATAAGAGAAGAAAAATTTCTTTGTGAACACTTTTTTTTTTCTTTTTTGCATTTTGAATATACGTTTAACTTAATTTGCCAGTCTTTCTGTACTATTTTACTTAAAAATGGAGAAATCATCAATATTTCGAATGAACTTTGAAATCACTCACATTTCTAATCTGAGTACCTAACAGGATAGGCCTCACTGAACATCTCGAAGTTTTGTTCTGTCCACTTCTATTAGTATTACGCTTGAACTATTCCGATCCGTGAGCTTTTAAGCACTATGATATGCCTTGATACGTTATTATAATTCCTCCCAGTTTGTTATCAATTACCATATCCTACATTAAAAAGCTCAATGATGTATATGAAAAGTTAAATATTGCACTAAAGTCCAGCGTATCATGACCCAACCCATCAACCTGATCTTCAGGTTCCTCCAAAGTAAAGCTCGCATCCAGATTTGGCTATTTGAGCAGAAGGAGTTGAGGATCGAAGGACGCATTATTGGGTTTGATGAGTACATGAACTTGGTTCTTGATGAAGCCGAGGAAGTTAGCATAAAGAAGAAGACCAGGAAGCATCTAGGTTGGATCCTTTTGAAAGGGGATAACATTACGCTGATGATGAACACGGGAAAGTAACTGCAAGCAGCTGTGGTTGATTGAGTGACAATATACATTACCTCTCTGCACTTAAAAGCATATATTTTGCATTGTATGCAAACAATCTAATGAGGATGATTGAGTGACAATCGGTACCAAGTAGGATCTGAACAATCATTGTTGTATTTTGGGACGGAGGTAGTACTTAATCCCTGAGGTTTTGAAGGTTTGAACAAATATTTTATGTATTTTGCTTTCATTCGTATCTTTAATTTTGATTAGCAAAAAAAATAAATTATCTCTAATGTACACAAGTGACGAGAAATCAGTGTACCTGTGTTTTTATTCTCTTATGTTCTTTCTGAATCAGCGGACACTTTGGCTGCTCAAGTAACAGATGAGCACTTTGCTAAGGGCATGATTTATCCGCCTCTAACTAACATCAGGCAGATCTCCGCCAACATTGCTGCTAATGTTGCTGCAAAAGCCTATGATCTAGGTAAAACCTATTCCAGCACCTTATAGTGAAGTTGCCTCATGCGTTCGGTATGGTCAAATTCGATTTCACTTAATTGTATTTAAGACAGATTCTTAATAGTTTGCTTTCACTTTTAAGTAGTTTTTGTTTTGTATAGAATGAACCTAGGATATTAAATGTCAGAATACTTTGCTTTCATATGCATAAATTTTACTAAGCTTCTAAAAGTTTGATTAACAGGGGATGTAAAGAACATGGTGCTGGATTTCTTGGATAAGAGTTTAGAGCTTTCACAGAGTCTAACTGAAAGCGAATGAAGAAAGAAAAAAGAGTCGTGGAGTGGGACTTGCCAAAGCTGATTGCTTGGATGAAATTTTGCTAAAAGGAAACTTAAATATTAATGAGACAGTGAGTTTGATTATAGACACTTTATTAGCAGGTTATGAAACAACTTCTGATCTTTTGGGCCTTTTGATCTACTTGGCAAAGCCTATCTGATAAATTGATTGGAGCTGAACCTTTAAATTCAGGTCTTTTGGGCATGCAGTAAATTCACTTCCATCCTCTACAATGCATTTTAAACCCTTACAGAATGTCTTCTCTAATATACCCGTAAATCCATCCAATATGAAAGTTTTTGACAGACATCCGTTAGATTCGTTAGCTTGCAAGAACAAAGTCTGAGTTTTATATCATACTCCGTCCCAAAATAATTGTTTTTTTTAATTTATAAAAACAATCAGTACTTTAACTCTTTATTCAAATGTTAGTGAGAACTATATGCATTAACTTGAATGATTTTTTTTTCTTGAATGAAAATTTGAAAACTTTGCTCACAAACAGAAGATTTTTCTGAATGTGTTTTTCAAATCATTTTTGTAGGTTTTCATATTCTCTTGATATAGATGTTCACCTTCAGGTTTTTATGTTGTTTAACACTTCCCTCACTTTAAAAAAAAGAAGTAATTTAGTGAATTTTGACGCTTCTCGTGCTCTTTCTCCTTTAACATTTATTGGACTAATTGTAATGAACAAGCTGTTGCTACAGTTGCTTATGCATGATGATCACCCTGGTCTAAGCCAAAACAATTAGGAAAAACTTGGTTTAAGCATCATTTGCATTCTAAACGACAACATGAATATGAAGTATACTATATCCATCCCATATACTCTGTAATTTCATTTAAATAAACGAAAACATTATGAACTAATGAAATTACAGATTATAGCAATAAATAATAATAAACATTATTATACCCGTCGAATTTCGACGAGTTACTCACTAATTTCTAATAAAAAAAGGCATCAACATCGACCTTATCTTGGTTCAACCCGAATCCACATTTGTCCAAAACACGTCAAAGACGCGGCCCTCTTTGCCCAAACCGGCCCGGGTCCCATTAAGTTGCCTGACATACACCCTAAGAATACGTGTTTCTGTAAAAAAATAAAAAATAAAAAAATCCAATCTTTGATTTTCAAGAAAAGAAAATTGCCGACTCTGGCCATTGTGACACTGTTGAATGAATGGTTTATCACTCCAACAGTAAGCAATTAATCATTTTTGTGTGGGTTAGTGACATCTGGCTTGAGACCCATCTGTTCTTGTAGCTGGGTCCGGGTCGGTCGGGTCTTATTTATCAAAGTAAATTTAGCAATGATTTAATGGATAGATTGCTGATTTGAGGAGAATTCAAGGATACTTGAAGTGGGTTTTTGACTAGAACAAGAGATTTGAGTTGGGTTTGGAAAAAAGTACATTTTCTTGATTTTGAGTGGTTAGGTTTGATTTTGGGTTTCTTGGAAGGAAGAGGGAGATGGGTTTTGTGAGTAGTGTATTGGGTTTCAGTGGATTTGGAATTGGGGTTTCTGCTGGCCTTGTGATTGGATATTTTTTCTTCATCTACTTCCAACCAACAGATGTTAAGGTTTTTCTCTCTCTCTCCTTCCATCTCTCTCCCTGTGTGCGTGTTTTGTCGATATCAAATTGTCCATTATTTACATTTAGTTAATTGTCTCATTGATTTGATGTGGTTTGGGCAGTTGAAAATTTTCATTTTTTTTTTTTAGTGTTCAAGTGCTCTTTGATTTGTACCTTGTGAGTTAGCAGTTGATCAGGTGATGCAGAGTGTTTTGTGCCTTGTGAAGTTTCATGGATTTGGTAGTAGTAATACTTTTCAACTCGTTTGAATTGAAGCATAATGTGGTTTTGATGGATTACTTTCTTTACGTAGAGTATTATGCAATTTTTTTTTTAATTTTTTTTTTTTTGTAAATTATCAGATGTGTTATGGTTTCGAGACTTTGTGGTACTTCCCATGCGTAGTAAATAATATAGTGACTGTGTGCAACCAACTCGCGGAGAAGATTACTGGCGAAAGTGCAAGTGATTCCTTATGGCTAGTTGATGAGGGCTTTCTTAGGTTTGACACATTGTGTCAACCGGCTATATTAGTGGAAGGAAAGAATTTCGGTTGCCTGTCATGGTGGGTGTTGTTTATGTGGTTTTGTAAGCTGTGATATGCTCATTCAGCAGGGAAATTTTTTAGACATGATAAATCAATTTGATATAGGACATAAAAATTCTTTGGTCACATCCAAGGATAATCAATGTCCCTCATTAGAGCTGATTTTAAATTATTATCTTCGATGGATCACTAGATTTAAAATAAGCGCGATGAAGGCCATAACGATTGGCTTTTTGTCTACCTAATTCCACGACTCTATAACTATGATGGACTAGTTATGCTTCAAAAGTTAAAGAATGAGGGATGTACGAATCAGAGAAGCACTACATATGAGTGGTCACTGTCTTTGTGATGTATGTAGGATTTTAGGGCCAAATTATACCATCTTATAAATCCCATTATACCCTGTAAAGCCTGGTTTAAGCTTTTTGGGGAGTTGGCGATTTTTAATAATGTTGATGATCTGTTTTTCTGTAAGTCTTGGGTCCAGCCTCACGCTTGCATTTGAGTACAATTGTAGACTATGAATTGAGGCATTTTGTGCATATGGTGCAGCTTGGCTTGTGTCTCAAATGTGGTCCCATGCAAGTGAACTGCTACTCATGATATCAACTATCCAGGCAAATTTACTATAGTTGCTTAAGATGTTAGTTGAGCCTGTTGTCTGTACACTGGAATCTCGCTTATGTCCTTGTTCAGTAGGTTGAATCTTCACATGGATAAGGTGAAAGGGTTGAATCTGCATATGGTTCTATTGACTGGTTGATTACTGCGTTTGAATCATTCATACCATTACTACCCCTTACTGTATCCATTAGGAATGTGAATCTTTCGACATTAACCAGATTAGAAGTAGGTGAAGGAAGGGAAGACCAAAACTGACATGAACATTAGTAATAAAGAAAGTACTTATTGAGTGAAGTGTGTGATGACCGTACTTTGGATTAAGTTGAATGCTGGAAAAGGAATCATCTAGCCGATCCAAGTGATTTGGTCTTAGACAGAGTTGATTTGAGCTGTATTATATTCGTACCGATGATGGCTTTTGTGCGATATGATTTGATGTTTGCAATCTTAGTTAAAAAAGTTATAGCTTCGTGATAAGTGGGATGACGGGATAATAGACATTCAGGGAACCATGAGTTTTATAACTTTACAACCATGCTGGATGTGATCTTTAGATATAAGAAATGAATGAGATGCTATAACCTGTATGTATCTTTTTTGTTCTTTTTTTCACAATTATGTACGTCTTGGAATGAAAAAGAACACGATTATGTTATCAAATGTTAGATTAATACAAAACATTGGATACTTTGGTGCTTCAGTGTGAAACATTCTCTACTTTTTTTTTGCTTGAATTTATGAGTTTGGGATATTGTCTTGACCAGGATCCTGTTATTCGTTCGTTGGTTGAACAAGACTCAGAAAGTTTGCTGAGGTTACTTCCTGAAATACCCCAGTGGGTGAAAAATCCAGATTATGACAGAGTATGTATTTATACCTTCTATTGCTACTCGACAACCTAGTTTTTGTCTGAATTTTTGTTCTCATATATCATTTATTAATTTTTACTTAATGTAGGTTGACTGGCTCAACAGATTCATACAGTGTATGTGGCCTTACCTGGACAAGGTAATATAGTCAACACCTTCGCTCTTTTTGGCTGGTTAATTCGTTGAAATTCACGATGGGAGTATGAGTCTAACTTTTCCTCATTCTCTTTCTCGTAGGCAATTTGCAAGACTGCAAAGGATATTGCCAAACCCATTATTGCTGAACAAATTCCCAAGTATAAAATCGAATCGGTTGAATTTGAAACACTTACTCTAGGGTCTCTGCCACCTACTTTTCAAGGTGACGAACTTGATATCATTTTGACCTTAAAATTTTATTTTGTTTGGGTCATTTTGCTGTACAATGGAATGCTTGTTTGAGAACTCGTTAATGCTGTCACTATAGCTTCATAACTTATGAACCATACGTTTTTTATATACATCTGAAGATGATCCGGAACCACATCTGATTATACCACACAGGTAATTATGGCTCTGCTTGCTAAATACATGGGAAAGAAGGCTAGGATCCCATTAGTTTCTGTAGATGTTTTTCCACTGTATCTGGAAGGTTCTACTTGGATACGGTAATGCTGGAAAGCATTGCAAATATTTAGAAGTGGAAATGAAAGGACGATGGATATCAAGTGTGTGGAATAATTGATTTCCCTTAGGAACGAATATGTGAGAGAAGAGGAATCATCCTTTTAAGTGAGAAATTATCTGGTGGGACAATGACACCATGTCACAAGAGACTTGGTGTGATGCACTAAAAACAGATAGGGATGATTTTTCAGGTAGGTTATGAAGCTGGTTGCTTTTTATAAAACTCGAAGATGCACAAGAACTAATATCAAGAAGTTCTTCAACTCAAAAAATGTAAATTATTAAGCATTTCCATTGATAAAGAATACACAATAAATCTGACTACATAGCTGAAATTTTAAGGATGCTGATACTTCCATAAGAGAATTACCCAGGAGCAATCATCTCTCACCAAATAACATTTTGAAGTATCACGTAGTCAATTGTCCTAGTTTTAGGCTTTAAAACATGATCTTGTATATTATACTGCATCAGAAATTTTCTTTAGTTGCATTTTCTTTTTATAGAAGTACTAGTCTGACGATGGTTTAGTTCTAGCTGTTAATGAAAAGGCTAGAGGGAGTGAGTATTGTTCAAAGGTGATTTTTTCTTTTGTTTCTTCCCTTGAAGTGTAATGGGCTGAAGGGATCTTACATTCATTTTGGATCATTTATGTTATGAATATGTAGCCTTCTGAGAAAATACACTGTTCTTGTAAAACATGAAGCTGAATGAATGATCTTCACATTGAAAGCCAATGTTATGAAAGCCAAAAACAACGTGAATACCTCCAAAAACTTTCAAAGCCAAACAAAAAACAAAGAATTGTAATCGCTTTCAGCAAATAAGGTAGTTTCTCATAGTCCTTATTGTCTGTTCGCTTATGCTAGGGTTTAGATCAGTTCGGCCTCCGAATTCGAGAAATGGGTATATAGGCTATACAATTAGGTCCTGTTGTTCTTTTTTTTTTTTTTTTTTTTGAGAATATACAGCATCAGGAATGAGTGGACTCCTTTCACAAGTTTGTTGAGCTGGGTGTCAATTAGGCACCATCCGTGTGATCTGGTTTTCTACTATAGGAAGGATGATTGATGGCTTATTTTGATCTTTTTGCTAGAGCATAAGTAATGTTTGATAATAAACACGTGTATGTCAATCTGACTGTCATGTTTGGTACTAATTACTTATAAATCTTTTGTTGATAGTGAATATCTTATTGATTACGAAGTCAATTTTTGTGGCTATGATCATCAATTGCAGTTCTTTTACCCCTTAGTTTGGTTTGTTAGTAATAGGATATCAAAGGTGAAGCATCTTTAATACCTTCCCCTAAACTTCTTCTTGAATTTGACTATTTATTTTTCTCAGGGATGAAAGTCTATGCTACTGAAGAAAAGGAACTGATCATGGAACCATCCTTCAAATGGGCTGGAAATCCTAATATCACAGTTTCTGTCAAAGCATATGGGTTGAAGGCAACTGTTCAGGTAATATAATTTGGCTACCGCGAAAGAAAATTTCAATGGCGGTCTGCATGTGGCACAGTTTTGTGCTACTTTTGCCTAGTAATAATCTATTTGACGTCTTTCAGGTGGTCGATTTGCAAGTCTTTGCTGCACCTCGTATAACTCTAAAGCCACTTGTTCCAAGCTTCCCTTGTTTTGCGAAAATTTATGTATCACTCATGGAGAAGGTAAACTTCTTATTTTTATGTTTGTTTTTCTTCGAAAACGTGAAAAAACTCTTGTAGGGAAGTCTTGTACTTAATATCAATTGTTATGTTTCTTCAACTTATATAAATGTTTTTTTTTTTTTTTTTTATTTTGCAGCCCCATGTTGACTTTGGACTCAAACTTATGGGGGCAGACCTCATGTCAATTCCTGGTCTGTACAGATTCGTCCAGGTCAAATTCCTTTTGATTGCAGTCCTTAAACAACCCAAATCTTGCATCATGATTCATTTGTGCATATATCTCCCGCACATGGTTATGTGTTTTCTTTCTGAAATAGTCTACTTATTTCAGCCACTAACGAATTTCTAAAACTTGGTATCTGATTTATTAGTTGCATATATAAGTTGTAATTCTGTCTACATGAACAGAAAGAAATTGTTCCTTTGTGCCCTTTTAAGTTTCAACATATGCTATTGGTCCCACCTTCTTATCTGTGGTATTGTCTCTCTCCCCCACGGTTTTGATGTTACCTTTTTGGTTTATCAATCCACACCAGTTGTTGGACCCGTTAATATACCAGTAAGAATGCTGTACAATGACATTATTACTGGTATTAAAGTCCAATCATCTTTTCTGTTTGGACTTTATTCAACTTATGCTCAAGGAATTCCTTTATTATTTGAAAGCCATTTATGTAGGCTGCAAACGTCGCATACGTGCACAGATTGATCAGTTTTGGAGGGAATCTCTTTTTTGTATAAAGAAGCAATTCTCATAATTGTTCTTGTGATCTTTATTTACACCACTCTAAACTGTAGATAGTAATCTTGAAAGCTTTATTTATGCAGGAGACTATCAAAGATCAAGTTGCCAACATGTATCTCTGGCCTAAAACTCTAGAAGTGCCTATTTTGGATCCAACTAAGTATGTTTTTTTTTTTCACGCCCTTTGTTTTAAATCTTTGAACATTGACCAATAAATTGGGTTCTGACCAAGTTAGATTCACTTAACTTCCAGGGCCATGAGGAAGCCCGTAGGAATCCTCCATGTGAAGGTTCTGAAGGCAATGAAGCTGAAAAAGAAAGATTTAATGGGGGGCTCAGACCCTTACGTAAAAATAAAGCTCACTGAGGACAAGGTTCCATCAAAGAAGACGACAGTGAAGCATGGTAATTTGAACCCTGAATGGAATGAGGATTTCAATATGGTAGTTAAAGATCCAGAATCCCAAGCTGTCCAGTTTAATGTTTTCGACTGGGAGCAGGTTTGTATGTCTCACATTTTGATAGGACTTAACGGGTATTTTTAAGTTATGTGTAATGTGCTTCATGTGTGCCAACCTTAAAGGTTGGCCTCTGTGAGGTTGTTTTATAAATCATGAGGTCTCTGGATCCCTTCCCATACCCCTTCTGAAAAAAAAAATAGATTTTTTTTTCTTTTAGAAAAAACACAAACTCCCTCTATTCTAGTATGATTGTTCAAATTTTAACTAGCGAGGTTGACTTTTATGCACTTTTAGTAGAATACTCCCTCCGTCCCTAAACGATCTTCCTACTTTTTTGTTGTTAATATGAAGGTACTTTGATCAATAAATTTAGGTTAATTAAATTGTTCTAATGAAAATTTTAAACTTGTTATTGCTAACCATTATAAATATTATCAATAATAATTTTTTGATGTTCATTAGGATAATTAAATTAACCTAAAATTATTGCTCGACATTCGTATTGACAACAAAAAAAGTAGGGAGATCATTTTGGGACGGAGGGTGTATATAAATACATACCTTTAATGAGCATATTATGTCATTGGAACTGAAACTAGGACATGATATTTTATAAGGTGACTTTAATAACTTCACCATAAAATCCACACTCATTTCAGGACAGATTTTATGGAAAAATGGACACTCATATAGGATGGAGGCAGTAATAATAAAAGATTCATGTAATCCCTTTCCGGCAGGTTGGCAAGCACGACAAGATGGGAATGAATGTCGTTCCTCTGAAGGAACTCACCCCTGATGAGCCTAAGGTTTTTACCCTCGATCTCCTAAAGAACATGGACTCCAACGATGCTCAAAATGAGAAGTCTCGTGGACAGCTTGCGGTGGAATTGACTTACAAGCCCTTTAAGGAGGAAGACTTGCCTAGTTTTGAAGACTCGAGCACTGTGCAAAACGCTCCTGAAGGAACTCCGGAAGGGGGAGGTTTGCTTGTGGTTAGAATTCATGAAGCTCAAGATGTTGAAGGAAAGCATCACACAAATCCGGCTGTCCGGATCATTCTCAAAGGGGAAGAGAGAAAAACTAAGGTACTCGTTCCGGGCTTGTTTATAAGCCAAAAAATATCATGTTTTGGTGGCCTTATATATAAGCAAAAATCATTAAATGCAACTGTATTTGATACTCCTTTTCCAAAACCCCCCTTATTAAAATCTTCCTTTTCAAAGATAAGTGCTCATTCCTAGATACTACCTCTGTCCCATAAACTCCTTACCCACTTTGCCATTTTGGGCGTCCCATTGGTAAGCACACCTCCTAAAAATGAAGTTTAATAATACTTCTTTATTAATGAGAGAAGTCACACCTCCTAAAAATGAAGTTTAATAATACTTCTTTATTAATGAGACCAACTTGTCATACTCGCAACAACTATCCACTTACTATTCCCTAATCCTCCTCTCTCATACCCACTCATAACACTTACTTTTATAACATTATTCCTTAATTCCCGTTTCTAATAGTAAGTGGGTAAGGTATTATGGGACGGAGGTAGTATTTAGTATGAGGATGTCTTAGTAATTATAGCTTATTTTTGTTATAAATCAAGACAGTTAAACTAATTTCTAAGTCTGTGTGAAAGTGGCTAATTTTGCTTATAAATAAGGCCGGAGGGACTATTGTGTTAATTGCAGAACGTTTAGCCCCTTTTTGTTCTGTAAGAAAGGCCACTCGTTTAGCAGTCTTCTAAACAAATTTTTGTTGCAATAATTATACAGCATGTGAAGAAGAATAGAGACCCGAGATGGGACGAGGAGTTCACCTTCATGCTTGAAGAGCCTCCGCTAAATGACAGAATGCATGTGGAAGTGTTTAGCACCTCTTCGAGGATTGGCCTATTGCATCCCAAGGTAAGGCATTTTACATGTCCTCCCCACGAACCAAAGAAAGTCCCGTTAAAAAAATTCAAACTTTTTAATACCGGACCTATACTCGTAGATTTTTTTCGATTCTTTTCTCGAAATAAAACTTTTTGAAAAAGTATTTACCTAAATCACGCACTTGGAAAAGTATTGCTCATAATAACCTACTTTTGTGAATTCGCTACTGGCGTTATCGAATTTAAGCATGAATTCGCTATTGCCAATAGTGAATTCTAATTTCCTCAATACTATTTCAAACTGGGGGAGCCTAAATTCGTCATTGGCAATATCGAAGTCAATAGCGAATTCTCAAAAATAGGCTAAATTTTAGAAATGCAAACTTGTTTCTTGGAAAAGGTAGAATCAAAAGTGAGACATTTTTCTTCTATTTGGCGCACTGGTAGTATTTTCTTTTGGCCAATACCATGAAGCTGCACAGTTTCTTTAAGCTAGGTGATACGAGGACTCTAGATTCTCGCTATTATTATTTATACCACTTTCTGTATCACTAATCAAATCAATGCACGTGACCCACTTGTATTGGAAATAATAAAGAATTTATGTTCTTTAGCAAAATAATCTTATCAAAATCCTATTATTCCCCCCGACACATAGTAATGTGTGTGGACTTGGTTTGTGATACACGGAGGGGAACAACTTAGTATTCCGCATGTCCCTAAATGAATGTCCATTTTCAACAAATTTTTTTGTCCCAAAATGAATGTCATTTTTGGAAAAACTTTGTCCCTAAATGTTTTTTTACCAATTTTTTTTTTTTCACTACTCACTTTATACTTGCAAAATAGATGTCTAAAACGTTGATAACTAATACTCCCTCCGTCTCGCCCGAAATGGCAAAGTTTGTGCTTTGCACGGGAATTAAGAAAAGTGATGTAGGAAAGAGAAAAAGTGTATAGTGGAATAAATGTTGTGAGTGGAAGGTGATGTAGGAAAGAGAAAGTGGGGTAGGGAATAGTTAGTGGATATTTATTGTGAGAGTATGACAAGTGGGTCCCACAAATAAAGAAGTAATAAAAAACTTTCTATTTTTGGGTTGTGCCCTATCAAATGGGACGCCCAAAAAGGAAATTTGTGCCCTTTCGGGCGGGACGGAGGGAGTATATTTATGCATCTTTGTCACTTGATTGTACAAAAGTAGACATTTTCTGAATGTCTCTTCAATGAAATTTGGACATTCATTTGGGACGGAGGGAGTAGTAGTGATGATCTGAAGTCAGCAATACTACATGCTACCTGGTGGCGAAGCCACATTGACCTTATGGGGGTCATTTGACCCCTTTGATTTTGGAGTTATATCATTTTACTACCTTTAAGTTTGGGAAAATAACAATTACATCATTAAAAATAGTTATTTGTGCAATTTTGACCCCCTTTAGTTAGGAAAAAAGGCCACTATAGTATATCATAATTTTGACATCCTTCTACTGAAATTCTGGCTTCGTCACTGCTACGTGGCCTTCTCAAACTATTCTCGTGTTTATCGGTTATCACCAATCACCCTGCTAATAGTTTTTGTTGTCCCTATAAAATAGGAAACGCTGGGGTACGTTGATATCAGTCTGTCAGACGTTGTAAACAACAAAAGGATCAACGAGAAGTACCATCTCATAGATTCCAAGAACGGGAAGATCCAAGTTGAGCTACAATGGAGAACTTCCTCTTGAAACTTTACTGGCTGGTACCAACTCGGGCGATGATGATTTATCGGATAGTTGTATTTGTTGTGTTGTGTGTACATTAATACTTGCAGAAAGTACAAACTCGGGTACTTTTGTTCATCTGAAAACATGTTTGCCTGTAAGGTTTTAGGTTTTGGTTGATTGTTCCTGCAGAGAGAAACAACAACAGGGTTTTATTTTGATGTCTGACTTTCAATGAAATTGGAGACTCACCAATTTAACAGCTATTCTACCAGTTCATTTCTTTTTGCCTTGTTAGTTTCACTATTTCGTACTCCCTCCGTCCCTGAAAGATTGTCCCATTTGCCATTTTGACTTGTCCCAAAAAGTATGTCCCATTTCTAAACTTAGGCATGAATGTTAGTGCAAATCTACTAAGGTACAAGAAGGTGAAGCACTTCCTTAATAATTGCAAAATGTACAACAGGATAATCTTTTAGGAATGGAGGGAGTATATTTTTCTTTTATAAAATGATTACAAAATCTTAAAAATACTCAAAAAAAAAAAAATATGAGTTTGTCTTACAAAAAATGCGTTTTTTTTTATGCTTAGAAAAATCATTTTTACACTGACACTTAATAACACTAACACTGACGTTTTTTTATACTGACACTTTGTTACACTAATACTGACACTTTTTTACACTGGCACTTAATATACATGCACAGACACTTTTTTACACTGACACTTTGTTACACTAACACTGGTACTTTGTTACACTAACACTGACATTTTTTACACTGACACTTAATATACATGCACCGACACTTTTTTACACTGCCACTTTGTTACACTAACACTGACACTTTTTACACTGACACTTAATATACATGCACTGACACTTTTTTATACTGACACTTTATTACACTAACACTGACACTTGTTTACACTGACACTTTGTTACACTGGCACTAGTGGGGGAAACAAAACATGCTTTTTCTAAGTTTAAGGAAAAACGCATTTTTTTTTTAAAGATTTTGGCAAAAAATATTGCAAAAATCTATTTTTCCTAAGCTATAAAACAGGAATTATAACTTCTAAAATTGCCATGCTTACTATAATAAACGTAGTTTTTTTTTATTATATATTATTATCATATTACTATTTATTAAATCCTTAATTTTTGAATGAGAGGCAATCAATTTTAATAATAAAAGTGACTATTATAATTCTATTTCGTTTACGAGTTAAAATTATCAGTTAAAATTTGCTTATATACTCCCTCCGTCCCCACCCAATGGAGTCTTATTTTCTTTTTGGTCCGTCCTAGCCCAATGGAGACTGCCCAAAATGAAAATGAACCTTTACTATTTTTCCCACTCATTCTCTCTCCTATTTTACTTTTACACTCACAACACCAATCAAATCACTATTCATCCCACTCATTCTTTCTCCTATTTAATTTTTCATACTCACAACATTTCTTTCCACTTTTTATCTCTCTTACTTTTCCTTAATCTGCGTGTTCAAAAATTTGATCTCCATTGAACTGGGACGGAGGGAGTAATTGTTTAGTGCACCATGGTTTGGATTTAAGTAAAACCACCTAAATTATTTAGAAAAAAAAAAAACTTAATAAAAAAATAAATAAGCCAATTGTATCCATTTTGTTGCCATCTTCTGTATTCTTTTAGAGGCATAATTTAGGTATATACCTAATGTTTAGCCTTAATATTCCCAACCAAATCGAGAAAAAACAAAATATTTTTAAGCAAAATATATACTCCGTATTTTCTTAAGATTGATTTCAGTTGTTTAAAAAAAAATATATACTCCCTCCGTCCCAATAAGTGCTTCACCCTTTTGGGTGGGCACGCAAATTATAAAAATGGGAGGAAAAAAAAATGTTGTGAGTGTAATTTGAAAATAGGAGAGAGAATTAGTGGAGGGAATAGTAAATTATAATGGTGTTGTGAGTTAAAATAATATAAGAGAGAGAATGAGTGGAGGAAATAGTAAAGATTTTTTGCCAAAAAAGTAAAGGTGAAGCTTCTAATGAGACGCCCTTTTGAATAATTAGTGAAACTTTTATTGAGACGGAGGGAGTATTCGAATTCGTAACAACTTAACGGGATTTCTTTATGATTTAAGGCCCATTGAGTTATTGCGCTTTTAAGTTTTATGTAGACAACTCAATTTGTACTATAAGGCGGCGTTTGATTTTTTTAAGTGTTAAAGGCTGAAATCTGAT
Source organism: Adenophora triphylla var. japonica (assembly GCA_022495995.1). Taxonomy (NCBI): domain Eukaryota; kingdom Viridiplantae; phylum Streptophyta; class Magnoliopsida; order Asterales; family Campanulaceae; genus Adenophora; species Adenophora triphylla. Next base: position 181,399 of record JAFEMH010003014.1, read on the forward strand.
TTTACGTCTAAATTTGGCTGAACTGATAAGATGTATCGTCTGAATACTGATTTCTGAATTACTCAAGTTGTTTGAATATTCATCTGAATTTACATTTGAAATTAGAGTTACAACATTTAATGGAGTCGAGAGATGGGATGAATGGTTGTTGGTTTAGTGTTTGAGTTGAATATTTTTGGAATCACAAATTTATGGAAGAGATATATATAAAAAATTAATTAAAAAACAAATAAGTGATAATTTTACATCTGAAAAATAAATAAAAAATAAGAAATATTCAAAACTGAATAGAGAAAAAAAAAACAAATCATCTAAATCTAAATTGTGTTATATCTCTATCTGAAAATAATGAAAAGTGGCCTTACTGCCGGGATAGAGAACATAAAATATGAGTAAATTAAAATAAATTATCCAGTAATTTTTATTTTTTTGTCAAAAACTTGGACTCCATACAAGTTATCTGTCTCCTTGGCTGCTGTGTCTCATTATCTCCCTTCCCCTCCACTCCCCCATTTAAACCCAATCTCTCTCCGTCACCGGCCAATTTCATTTCCCCCTTCCGGCGATCATTTCCGATAATCCACCGAGAATGGCGGCGTTGCCTGTTGTCGACACTGAGTACCTCAAACAAATCGATAAAGCTCGTCGTGATCTCCGCGCTCTCATATCCAACAAGAATTGCGCCCCTATCATGCTTCGATTAGCGTACTATTTCTCACTTATTCTCTTTGCAATTTTACTATTTGATTAGCTCATTTGTTGTTACTGTAACATGATTTTGTATTCCCCGTTGTAAAACCAGTATGTATCAATCAATTGTTCAGATTTGTGTTTAAAATTTCAATTGTTGAAAATTAATTATAATTACTATAAACTGCACCTCTTATAACTCTGAAGATATAGTAAATTTATGTAATTTGGTTGAGTTTAATGAAATTGACAAAAATAGTCTAAGCTAGGTTGTAATGGATGGATTTATAGATATTATTCTATACTTGGTATATTTTTTTTTTCGTGCAAAAGGAAAATATGATGTCTTACTTTGAATTGTAAATTGTTATGTATTGTCTGAAATATACAAACCACTTAAGTAACCTGGTAATTTATACCAAAGATTGACATAGCGCGGTAGTGGTTGAGGTGTAAGCCACTACATGCAATCTGGTTCAAGTGTAATGGGGAGGGTATGGATTTTGGGGAAGGCTACATGTTCTTTATGTTGTCATCTATGCGAATCAAAAAGAAAAGAAATTAAAGAAAGAAACTAGCTAAGAATTGATTTTGATATAGGTGGCATGATGCTGGAACTTATGATGTCCATACAAAGACGGGTGGCCCTAATGGCTCCATCAGGAATGAGGAGGAATACAGTCATGGCTCTAACAATGGTTTGAAAATTGCACTAGATTTTTGTGGTAAGTTCTCTTTCTTTCCTCATGTACCAAAATTTATTATCATCATTTTGATTTCCTCCCAGAATCATGCAGCTTTAGTATACCCCTTGTGGAACATAATTAGATTCTTGAATTGACTTTTGAAAGTCAAATTTATTTTTTATGTTAAATCAATATTTTACATGCACTTGTTCAGTTGTAGAAAAAACCGTTTTAAGCTGCATAGAAAGTATCATAACTTTAAGCTACAGTCCCTCCGTCCCATAATAAACTACATCAAATCGGAAAATACGGGAGTTAGGAAAAGTAGTATAATATTGGTAGTGTAGTAGGGGTTGTGAGTATAAAAACTAGGGTAGGAATTGTGAGTGGGGTAGTAACTGTGAGTGGGATAGTTGTTGTGAGTATGAGAAGTGGGCCCCATTAAATAAAAAGATATTACTCCATCTATCCCAAAATGAATGTCCAAAAAAATTGTCAAATTTGCTCTTATGGGACAACAAAAAAGAAAAGTGTAGTCTATTATGGGACGGAAGGATAAACTGAGAGAATCAAATGATTTTTAATCAAATTTTAATTTGAAAAAGATACAAAGGGTAAACATAACTCTTTTATAGGGCAGAGAGCATTATTTAATATGAACAGATATATGGTTCTTAGATTGACTGTTCAAAGTCAAAGCTGACCAATTTTCATAATAATGGATTATCAGCCTTTCCAAAACCTTTTCTTAATGGTATGCTTTGAGATAATTATGAAGGTTGTAATTTTCTGCTTTTAGTTGCTACGAGTAAATAAATGCATGTTAACATCCATTTGGCCTATGAGCAAGTTCTATTTGAAAAGTTACAAGGACATTCTTATGGGACATAACTAGTGGATGGAGCTGTTTGAGGTGTTCAAGAAGTCTTCTGGGACCTACTTCTGAAGGGAAGAGTATTCACAATAGCTGAAATCTTTTACTACGAAAGTTTCTATTTTGCGATTAGTTATACCTATTCCTAGTAAGGAGCATACTACCCCTTTTTCCTACAGTAAGATACATTTGGAGATGATAAAAAGATTAGAACTTGGAGTAAATTTGCAAGTTCATTCATGTTCCTACTGTATATATGCTTGTGTCGAATCATATTGTATTAGTTGTTCACATAGCCCACCTTATGGCGCAGAGATTGATTGAAGGACCATAAAGGATCGTTCCTTACCAGAACATGTTGATGATTTGTTAATGAATATATAATTGCACATCCTGACGGGTGCATTTTATTTTCCTGATTGCAGAAGAAATAAAGTCTAAACACCCAAAGATTACGTATGCAGATCTGTACCAGGTGAGCTTTCTGCTATTGGGATACTATGTTCTTTGTGATCATAGGCTTAATTGGATCCTTGTTGAATCACTGGCATAAGCTGTTTATTCGATTCTGAGCAACTTGTGATTAGAGGCAGATAATGCACTACATTGGAAAATGTCTGTCTTGGTAATAAGAACTATTCTGCAACTACTAAAGTAGGCTTTAGATATACTCTTCCAGGAGGTAATTTTATATATTATGTACTCCTGAATATTAATGTGATTATGCCAAAAAAAAAAAAAAGAAAATAAAAGAAAAAAGAAGAGAAGTTTTAACCTTGAAATGGTTCTTCTTTGGGGGCCCCATTGATGATGGAGTGGTAGAGAAGTAGGTTGCTATTAAACCGAGTTTTGTGTAAATTGTTCCAGAAGAAGAATGTGATCAGTATGTTTGACTTTCATTGTCAGATATATACATGCTCCGATTTGCCTATGTATTTTTGTTCCTTTGACTGACAAGTGACCTGGTTCCCTTTTCTGCTCCTCTTTGGGTACAGCCTTTTTTTATTCCATACCTCTTATCATACATATTTTAAGTGGTAAATGCATCACAAACTATGCTATCATTGACTCTAGAAATATCAAAACCGACAAGTATTCTTGGGGTTAAAGCACAAGGCAGACCTGCCTTATTCTACGGTTCATGTTGAACAAAACATTGACATAATAGATATTGTTCTGCAGAGATTTCCAAACAAATCAGTAGATGATGTTCCTATCAAGAACTGTCACCCGCCATATTCTCTTCTATCCTCTAAATCTGCTTCTTCTTTATGAGGGTAGGTGAACTACGTTCCCTCATTTGTAATTCTTTTGCTTTTCCTAGAATGCCTGTTGTGTAGGTTCTTAGAACGGTACGAGAAAGTGATGCTCTGTACAGTGTAAGGCTTTTGGAACTTACGTGTAGATTAATGTAGATGTTAGGGTTTGGATGTGCCTTTAATTTTAATTGTAAAAGTATTTATCATTAAAAAATTACTCCCTCCGTCCCATACCTACATGCCTAGTTTGACTTTTCACGTAAATTAAGGAGAGAGTATTATATTGAAAGTGTTGTGAGTGTGAAAATAAAATAGGAGAGGGAATGAGTGGAGGGAATAGTGAATTATAATGGTGTTGTGAGTATTAAAATAATGTAGGAGAGAGAATGAGTGGAGGGAATAGTAAAGATTCCTTTCCATTTTAGGAAATGTGCACGTAGGTTTGGGACGCCTAAAATGGAAAGTGTGCACCTAGGTATGGGACGGAGGGAGTATTTCTTATACTCCCGCTGTCCCGAAATAAGAGGCTAGAGGTGTAATGTCGGGCGTGTTACCCATCACCCAACTCGGGGCCGACCCTTTTAAAATACAATCGTCCCGGACCTGAAGCTAATGAATGGGTGGAGTTCGGCGGGAAGATGGGACTTGTTATGATTGTTGAGTCGGGTAGTACTGAAACCCGGTGTGGGTGCTCGCATGAAAACCTGAGATCGAATTGTGTTTGACCTAGACGAAGCAACCGACAAAACCACTTTTTTTTTTTTTTTTTTTGAGTTTGAGGGAAGCTCGCATTGATATCTCAAAACAACAAGCCAGAGATTGATTTCTTCAATTGTTTCTCTTTGCTTCACTTTGGTCATTTATTCCGATCCTGAGTAAATTGTTTTTAACATGAGTTGAGCGACTATAATAGTAAGAGAAAGGGGAAGAGTACTGTAGACGTTACAATGACAGTGAGGAATTGAAGAGAGAAGAGGAATAAATAATTGAAAAGTATATAATGTGAACCTTTCCCGAATCGACAATCCCCAACAATCCCTTTGGAACACAAGACCCTTCTAATAGGAAACCTGATGCCCCAAACGTGACACCCAGGACTAAGTGATGCTTGATAGAAAGATGGAAACCAAGAGGTCCAAAACCTTCACTACCAAGTAGTGACAACGTTGGACTAGGTGTTTGACGCCACAATTGATAATGAAGAATTGTTTGACAAGTCGGATGATCACCACATGAAATACTCTTTGATAAGATCGAATATTCACTCAAGAACTAAAAGAATGATACTCTCATAATTGTATTACTCATCAACTTTTCATTGTACTCATCAAAATTCATATCTATAAATAATTCTAAATTTTGTTAGTCATCAAGGATTGATACACTTGAAGTTTTGCTCAATTTTTTCCTTAATTGACTGCCTGGCCTTTGACAGTTGGGGCCCGCCGCGTAGGGTGCTTTTACCAAATGTGGTACAGCAAACATGAGGGTTTGGAATGCCCTGGATTTTTTTGGCAAACAAAAAGAATGTTGATAGCACTAGTGACTTGATAGCTAGACATCAACTAATTGAACTTAATACAATGGAGTTACTCTTATACCTATCTTGACTAATGCACGTGTGATGCACGTTTTTTTTAAATATTTCTTTTAGTAATTTATTACTTCCTCCGTCCTGGCTGGGCAGGGTTCCTACCTTGGTTTTGCATGCCTATTATAAAAATTAAAAAGGGGTAACAATTCAAGTGGTTTGAGGACATAATTGTCCAAAACACTATTTATAATTCAAGTGGGTGGAAATAGATAATTTTTTTTTTCAATATATAAGCATTATAATGGCAAAAATGTCCAAAACACTGTTCATTATTTGTCATTTTGGAAGTGAGAATCTTACTCTGCGACAAACTATAAAGAGAAATAGGAAACTTACTATGGGAAGGAAGGAGTACTATTTATTAATAATCTCTTTATCTTTTAATATAAAATTTATAGTCATCAATTAATTCATCTAAGCAATTGATTCATAGGCTGCAATTAATTAATACATGGAGATAATTATCTCATCATTTAATTCATGTTAGGAAAATAAAGAGGGAATGGATTTAGGCGGGAATTTTTTTCATGTGATGCTGACACATGGCATTGATGATTTTAGTTGTTGTTGTTTTAGTAATAGGATATAGATACGTAATGTTTGTGCATGGTAAAGGGCTTTATCACAAGACTATCATGAGTCTATTGATACTGGAGCTTTATAAGAATAAAACAGATTGGTTGGCGGGACGTATGTCAAAGTCACTATATTTGGATTGTTGTGATCTATTCCATGTTTGACACTTGACTCTTATAATGTGTATGTGTTAATTTTGGCATGCTAATGGCTCAAACAAAAAATAGTTCCTATCTCCTAAGCTCATAGTCTTCCTCCATGAAGCCTATTACGTTGTAGATGTCGATATTGTAATGTCTGTTAGCGTTAAATAAATGCATCCAACAACAACAACAACACTACCCCGGTGCCTGCAAAGGCTCCTTCTTACTGCGGGGTAAGGGGGGTCGGATGTACACAGCCTTGCCCCTGTATTAAACCACAAAGAGGCTGTTTACGGATGACCCAGGATGAAAAGTGCGTTAATAATTGCATGAACTAACTGCTGCTTAATAACAAAGAAGCGTTAAGACAATTTAGTGAGCCATTTTGCTTTATTCCATCATATTCCCAAGCCAAAAAATTGTGAGCCTTTGGCTCCATCGGAAATGATGGAAATGTTAGTTAATTAAATGCATCCATTGGATTAAAATTATTCTCTTAGGTTTAAACCAAAGAATATGTTCCTTATTTCCACTTTTGCTGTGGACTCTTTCCTAGGAACGTTGCTACTTATAAAAATGAATATCCTCCTACCCTATATTGATTATCTGCTCATTTACTTTATAATCTATTGGTGTACACTGTACTGTGTGTTGACTCATGTGAAATGGTTGTTCCTATAGCTTGCAGGTGTTGTCGCAGTTGAGGTCACTGGCGGTCCGACTGTTGATTTTGTTCCTGGCAGAAAGGTATGCTAATTTCGTCATGATGTGAGAAATTTAGTAGTTAATCATGCTTTAATTTCGTCATAGTGTGGGATATTTAGCAGTTAATCTTGCAGTAATCACTGTTATAGTAGTATTATGGTTATTTTTCATGATATGGTTACTCATTAACTTGTTCTATTTATCTTTAGGATTCAAAAATTTCTCCAAAAGAAGGGCGACTCCCGAATGCCAGCAAAGGTAGTGGAAAACTACTTTCTTATGATTGTTATCTTGTTTAAGTAGTTAGGTTTCTTTTCAGGAATTGCTTGGTGAGTGTTTGTTTCTTGTTTTGGATTTTCATATAAGCTTATAAATCACAAGGTTTTCTATATTGAATATGATAAGTGGGAAAAGATCCCCTTTCAGAAGAAAACCAAGTGGTGACGGGATAACTCGTTTCATTTGTCTTTTAAATTATCTTCGCACGACATTTATCTTGTATATGTATGTATGACAAATTAGTCCTACAGTCTATATGCTTGATGTTCCGAGTTAATAGTTCCTAGTATCTCTTGATGTTTTCTTCTTGCGAGCTTTCTAGTAAAACATTCTTAACTTCAAATTTAGTATACAAATAGGGTCATGTGGCTTCACTTTCCTATATAGTAAAGCTGATCTTATGACACTTCTATAAAACTTTCATTTCAGCCGTAATGGCAATTGGCATTTGGCATGTTACGATCACATAGCACTCCAGCGGCACTTCTCCACTTCGACCAACATGCTTGTATTCTATGATTGACATCTTTATCTATTTCTCCATCTTTTTGGCTCTTACTCGGGTTGATGTTGTTGTCAATTATATGATGGTTATGATCAAGATTGATGAAAGGACTTCCAATGTTGCTATTAGGATTGTACTTGCTGGAGGAGATCACTTAGTAAAGCTCACTCCATTTCGAAACAAAGAGTCTCACTTATTAAGTTCTGTCCCATGGAAAGAAAATATGTCTTGTGTACATGTTACTCAACCCAACTTTTACGTTAAGAAATCTTAATGAGACCTGTAGAACTGGAAGTACGTTTTTCTTAAAAGAAGTTTGATTTTTCCATCGGATCTACCTTTTGTTTTTGAAACTGACGGAATAACATAATTGCATAGGTATCTTCATGGAAGTGGGTTCCATTATTTATTTTGTCACTTCCCTAAGGCGTTGAAAAGGCCGTAGTGGAGGGCAAAAATTCATGTGGGTGATGGGGGTTGATGTTTTTATTTTTAAATTACTACTATTTTCATTTTCCCTATCTATTATATATTTATTCTTTTATTATCACAATTTTTTTTCTTCTTCTCTTCTTTTCATTTTCTAAATTTTTTCCCACCTATTTCTTCTTTTAACTTATTTTTTTCTTTCACGATGACATATGAGGATTCATGTTAGCCGACCCCAAATTATTTTGGGACTAAGGCTTTGTTGTTGTTGTTGTTGTCGTCTAATTCTTGAAGTCACAATCTTTTCTGTCTCTGTCAAAAGATTGCATGCAACGTAGCACATTTGGCTTAAGTTCAAATTACATTTGTTTTGCGGTATTATTGGTTGTAGGCGCGCCACATTTGAGGGATATATTCTATCGGATGGGTTTATCTGACAAGGATATTGTGGCACTATCAGGGGGTCACACACTGGTAATTTCCATAGATATTCTCTGATTGGAACTTTTGAATTATACTCATTACTTATAATTTACTTGTATGAGCAAATTCAGAATGTCACTGTTTGTTAGTTCTTGAAAGTTGAAATATTCTACACTTGTGGATTTCTCTGGCACACATTATCTATCAAGTTCGCTCTTTTTTTTTCTTATTTCAGGGAAAGGCGCATGCCGATAGGTCTGGCTTTGATGGGCCATGGACTAAGGAGCCACTGAAGTTTGATAATTCGTATTTTGTGTAAGACTGCCTGCCGACCTCGCCTATTCTTTTTTTTTTTTTTTCATCTTTTTTTCCTTGGCAAGGAACACATTCTAGTTTGAGCGCCATTATATATATATAATTTTTATGGAACCAGGGAGTTGCTGAAGGGGGAATCGGAAGGACTTTTGAAGCTTCCAACAGACATAGCATTGTTGGATGATCCTAAGTTCCGTCCTTATGTAGAGTTATACGCAAAGGTAATGCATGCTCATTTTACCTTGTCATCGATTTCACTTCCATTTCTATCTACTTTGGGGTACCTGTCCATATCCACATTAATTAATATTCACCTAACTGCATGTGGAATATAAGTGTCTCAGCTAGTAAAAAGTCTCCATTTTTCACATGCGCCTGCACTTTTGTTAAGCCTGATATTAGCTAAACTCTCCTTCCAATTCTCACCTACCTAAAACACGGGATTTGATTTAACCACAACAATTTTATAATTACAATATAATTAGTCTCTTATTTCTAGGCTGTTTCCAGTTTAAAATTACATCATTTACTTAAATAACGAGATACCTCAAAGTATGAAAAAGAACGCCGGAAAGCATGACTTGACTTAGATTTTTCTTAAAGCAACACTTTATGCAGAAGTATGAAATGTTAATTTATTCAGCTCCAACTGTAAGAACTCCTCGAGTGGTGGAACTGATTTGTGGATGGATATGCCTATGAGCAACAAAGAGTTTGGTTGGAAGATTTTCATCTGGACCCATCTTTTATTAGTCTTGCAGGCTTGCACAGTTGGGACCATTTATGGGCTCTGACTTAGGCCTGTGCTAATTGCTTCACCTTTTTCATCCTTTGAATTTTAACCACCTTAAAGCCAGCCAAAGTCTCTCCTTTTTCTAGCTACCCTATTAAAGTTAGGAAAAAAAAAAGATTTTCAGCTCATGGTATAAATGGATATGCTAGCTAATTGCAAATAATCAACTAAGGTTAGTATAAAGCTCCAGCTTGGCTTGATTGTTTGTTAATGAACTAATTGAGTTGAGCTTGAACATAAGTAACAAACTTAAGCTCAGTTTAAAGTAAAAGAACCGAGCTTGACCACTCAGAGCTCAGATAGGCTCGGTCCAAATACGCCCTACATTAGGATGACTTTGTTTATAAGTACATTCACCTTTATTATTTATTCTGGCCATGTTATCATGTTAGGCTTGATTATTGGCATTTACATAGGGTGCTTATCCATTTTTTATTAATCCGTTTTCCGTTAATTATGAATTTCTTCCCATGTTACCCTTGAGTGTTGGCATTTTTATAGGACGAAGATGCATTCTTTAAGGATTACGCTGCTTCACACAAGAAACTTTCCGAACTAGGATTCAACCCAAATTCCTCAAAGGTTAAAGTCAAGGACAGCGTCGTAATTGCACAGAGCGCTTTCGGAGTTGCCATTGCTGCAGCCGTGGTGGTTCTCAGTTACGTCTACGAAGTCAGGAAGAAGATGAAGTAAAGGTAATTCATTAGGTCAAAAATCCCAGATTTGACTTCAAATTTGACTTCAAATTTGTAATAAACTAATACATTACAGGTGAAAATTTGTTGATATAATTGATAATACAATTAAAATAAAATACCAAACTTGGATTGGATCAGACTGCATGTGTACTTGAAGGTAAGATTATAGAAATATAATAGGGCCATATATAAAGGGTTCTTGTCTCTAATTTGTTGGGGGTTTGCACAGTTTGAGCCAAACCTAGGCATTATTCTAGATGGGTTTGGTTAGCTTTTCTTCCAAATGTTCCCATGTGGTTCAATTATTGAGCTGCCAACTCCCCCCCCCCCCATCTTACCTAACCTCCTGGACTCACCCAATCTGTTTTTCCTAGTTTGGAAGTTTGTAATTGGGCCTTCCAACTTTTATTATTACCCCTTTTCAACTCACTTCTAGAAGTAGTTTTGTTTTTTTTGACATGTTAGGGTTAAATATACTCCCTCCGTCCCCCAATAATACCGAAAAATTTTCCTTTTGGGCGTCCCACAATAATCAATAATTTTTCAAAATGAAAATGGGACCCACTTCTCTCTACTCACAACACTTTTTAAATTTACTATTCTCTCCACTCATTCTCTCTAATATTTTACTTTTACACTCACAACACATTACCTTTATCACTTTTTACCTTAATCTCCGTGCCGGGCCAAAAATTCTATATAATCGCGGGACGGAGGGAGTATTAAATAAGAGTAAATTAGGTTTGATAAATCTATCTGATTTTACAGTTTTGATGATACCTTGGCATACAATGGCTAGATTTCAGTTAAAAGAGGTTTTAATGTCTAAATATATACTCGTATAATTTAACATGATCTAATAACCACTCAGTACAGTAAGGGTCCCGACACTGTTTCTTCTGCATGGCTGTGAGCGCCCGAGCACATTGGCCATTCTCACTCTTGCAGAGTGAGAATGACCAAAATGTAGAGACGTGATTACATGCTTACCGCTCGCAGGCACGCTTGCTCCCAGGAGGAGCCGTGCCAAATTCAAATTGTACACTTAACAATAAAAAAAACGTATTAAAAGTACCCAAGTACATTACCAAAGTTGCTGAATCTATGCATTTTGATTACCAAACCTTAACAAACGAGTAGTCACAGGACCACAAAATTGTTTAGGGGAAAGAATAAAAGAAGACCAACTATCAACTAAGTTGGAAATCTTTGTCAAAAGAGTACTAAATTGAGTACCAAAGTATAAATTTTAGGCATAATGTCTTATAAATTCTAAAAAAATATTATAATATCCGACAGGTTAATTCACATGTTGTATTATTATGTAATCTACTGCTTCACATAAGGATATAATACTGCATGAACGGTGGCAGTGACCGGCAGGCGGCGGCCGGCGACAATATTGAAGATGTATCATAAGTTTTTAATACTGTGTCAGTATTAAAAATTTATCGAACATTTTTCAATTTAATGAGTAATTTGAGGAAAAGTAATTTGTTATGGGTAAAATTACCTAAAGTGTAAGGATGGAAAAATTAAATAACAATAAAAAAATAAAAAGGTTTATCCAAGCATGAAAGTGGGTCAGCTAACCAATTAAAGGTTAGGAGGAGGGAGGGTCACATGGGAGGGGAAGGAAGGAAAGGACAGAGAACCAAAGAGGTAGGTACAGAATTAGGGTGGTGTGTTAAGGACAGCCCCCATGAGTCTTGTTTTTTTTTTTTTGAATACCTAAGCACATGACATCCACGTGCTTCTTAGTTGGCTCTCACCCTTACACAATATTTTGGGGGAAACTAGTTTCTTCCTAAGTTATAAAAAGTCCTGTTTTTTTAAACTGCTCTTATATTCGTCAAATATTTGCAAGTTGAAAAAAATTGAACTTTTTATAATTTATGAAGAAACTGATTTCTTCCAAAACTTACTCCTCACCTTATTATTTTACTTTAATTTTTTTTTTTTTTGCCAACCCCATCTTCCTTCCATACTTTCTCAACTCATTTTGTGGTGTATTTTAGGCATGGTTTTGGATGCGTAATTGATTTTCTAGCTCCAATTTTTTTTTCGTTAGACTGGTTGTTCAATACTCCTTTCGTCCCGTCTGAAGCTTCACCTTTTACTCAAATGAATGTCCTGATAGAAGCTTCATCTTTCCTAAAATGATAATAAATATGAGTCTCATTTATCAACCCCACTCACTTTTTCCTTTCACATACTTAAATTGTGGAGCCCACTTGTCATATCCACTAACTTTTTCCCCTCACATGATTAAATTGTGAACCCCATAAAATGTACCCTGATCCATTTTCTAAAATGTTTTTCTTTCTAGGGTATTTTTTTTCTTTATTCCTTTTGGGCTTTCTTTTCTCCTATTTTTTTTTCTCCTCATTTATGGGTTTTATTACTTATAAGTGTGTTCCTTGGGGATAGAGACTAAAGAATACTCCCTCCGTCCCGTGATTATATAGAATTTTTGGTCCGGCACGGAGATTAAGGTAAAATGTGATAAATGTAATGTGTTGTGAGTGTAAAAGTAAAATAGGAGAGAGAATGAGTGGGGAGAATAGTAAATTTAAAAAGTGTTGTGAGTAGAGAGAAGTGGGTCCCATTTCCATTTTGGGAAATTATTGATTATTGTGGAACGCCCAAAAGGAAAATTTTCGGTATTATTGTGGGACGGAGGGAGTACCAACCACTGCTCTTATGGCTACCTAACAGATTGAAACATGACACTGTGAGAAGAACACAAACAATAAATGCATGGAGTTAGACATGTTATCTATATCTATCTTCTTTAATTTCTAACCTAAGTATTATTTTCTCCTTTTCTTGTTGTCGGCACAAAATATTTTGAACAACAATTTTAGATTATTATCCTTGAAAAAATCTAAAATTGTTATTGATTATATTTATAATGGTGTATCAACAACAAGTTTTGAATAATTATAAGAATCATTATTAAAGTAATCTAAATTTATTGCTCAAAATACCTTCGTATTAACAAAAAAAAAAAAAGTGAGAAAATCATTTCGAGAAGGATGGAGTAGTTTATTTCAATTATTTTGATGAATATATTGATCTTATAAATTTATTTCTCACTCTTTCCATCTCAAAACATATACACATATTCTTATTTTTTACTTGATCAGAACGAAAATAAATAATTTGAGACGAAGATTATAAGATTTTTTCTTCTTCTATGTGTTAGGCTATACAGGGCGGATCCAGCCCTATTTGACGTGGGCTCCAGTCCACCTCAGAATTTTGATTTTTTTTTTTTTTACCCAAGTTACATGTAACTTTTTTTATATATGAAATTATTTTTCACTGTTTTATTGTTTACAATATTTTTTAAATACCAAACTCACGCAGTTTCAAAATCCTGAATTCGCGCCTGTTTGTATACAGCTTCTATATTAGGGTATAAGACTTAGTTGAAGGAATAAATATAGATAAGATTAAAAGTATATATGGTGTGGATTAATTTCACAAACCATGCCACATTTCAACTTGAATATTAATGGTGGCATCATAGTCCTAAAAGGTGAATAGGTAGGTAACATCCACACGTGAAATTACACAAGTGGACATCTCTTTCTCTCTCATCCTCTCTCACACGCAAACACACATTTATATATCTATCTTACAAAGTTGAAGAGGATCAAGAATCATGCATGGGTACAAGTTGTTTTCCAGAGAGAGGGTCATGTGTGGTGGTGGGTAACAAATGATGTGCATATTGAGAGAGAGAGAGAGAGAGAGAGAGAGAGAGAGAGAGAGAGAGGGATTCGGGCATATCCCGCAGTTTACCTCCGCCAGTCATTGAGGAGCCGGTGGCTGGGTGGTCCAGGACTTAGTCCGACGAAGCTGAAAACCTGGGTATAAAAAAAATAAAAAAATATACTATAGTATTTGTATGTGTGTTATATTTGAACAAAAATAAAAATAAAAAATGAGTTACATCTATTACTACGAAGATTTATATTTTATAGTAGACAAAATATGAATGTTGTATAGTCCAACCGTACAAACCTTAACTCTAGCTCACAAGCTTTAACTCAATCTCAGAGAGAGAGAGAGAGGGGGAGAGAAGAGAAGAGATGTGACAATAAAAAGGTGAATCAACTTCCCCATCCCTAACCCAAACTTTGTGCCTAAACTTGCACCACAAGGTTGGGGAGGTAAAAAGAGAAGTGGAAGGTGAACCAAAGCCCACATACAACCACAACCACACTCAAATATATATAATTCCCCCTTTTCCTTCTATAATATCTTTCTTTCTACCTTGAAACCAACCTCCTACTCTTCTAGAAACACACATTTACACTCAAAACACACACTTACCCTACCCTACCCTCTCTCTCTCTCTCTCTCTCTCTCTCTCTCATGATGTGCATATTTGATGGATCACCAATAGAATAAGGAACAACTATCTATCTCTACTCTTACATGCACAAGAATAGCCAAACCCACTATCTTATTTCTTTTCAATATTCCCTCACAGCAACTAAACTTAGCAAACTAACAACATATTTCATTTTTCATCATTACCCTTTATCTTCACTCTTCTATATGCAACATAAAAGTCTATACAATCCTTGTATTCATCTCCTTGTATGGAATGTGAGATTAATTAAGTATAATCAACTTAATCATAGTATAACACGGGGTTAGTGCTCGATTAGACCTTATCTCGATCCACACCCATACTCATATAGACTAATGGTATGATATTTTTGTTTGAACTAGTTTGGTGCACGAGACATGTTTTATACAATCTTATTGATTCTAAAATACCACATCAGCTCATGACCTGATTTGACACCGAGAATCGGGGAGTAATTGATATAGGTTCCTCGTCACAAAGGATAAAAAGGAAATAAAGAAGACAAAAGAATGACAAAAAAGAGTTCACCAAAGGCTCAAAATATGGGATGTTAGTTCCACCAACATGACAATAAAATATACTAATGGCACTAAATGTAAATTGTTGCATGCTTGTCTATTAGGTTGGGAAGATTTCTAGAACTATAGCTAACTTATTTATCTATTCTTATTACTATTTTCATCCAATTAAGGAGGATTAAATTATCTATATTCATTGAACTATAGTAATTTTGGTATATTTAAAATATCTTGTTTTCTTTCTTTAATTAAGTATGATCTTAGCCCCTACACTATAAACTACAGAAAATCATGGTACAAGTCATAAATCCACTTAAACCCGCCTAAAATCGCCTAACCCGCTTGCAATACCGCCTATCTTGCCTAAAATCATTTAGCCCATCTAACGCCTAATATCACCAATTTGAAGAAAATCAAAATGAAAGGAGACCGCCTGATGCCTAGGCGCCGCCTAATCTAATTTTTAGAACACTCATGATATGAAATGATATGAAGTAGATATTTTTCATTCATCTCCTCTATCAACAAAGAGTACTATTAATATATTATAAGACTTAACAAATTAATTGATGATGTAAGAGTGATGTATATGAGAGTTTCCTTGGGGCTAGGAGTATAAGGGGTGCTGTTGACTATCTTGGGCATATCCCGCGATTTACCTCCGCAAGTCACTGAGGAGCCGGTGATTAGTGGTCTAGGACTTAATCCGGCGAAGCTGGGAACCTGGATAACAAAAAAATAAAATAAAAAATATATTAAAAGACTCAAAATAATTATTTAATGCCAAACTGATATACAAATACAATCAAAGTGCATCAAATTTAAATCCCTGGTAAACCCTAGTTAGTTAATATCCTTTCCTCACCCCTCCACCCTTTACCCGGCCCCAACCACAAGTATTATATCAATATATTCACTTGATTATCATAATCCTACCAAAGCCCACCAGCCACTCCCCTCTAACCTGTCTCACCAACTCACATCTAGAAGCAATTAGAGGTCACACCCCTCTTTCTCTTTCTCTCTCCTCTTTCTTTTATTTAGTCAAAAGCTTATAAAACCCAACCTCAAGTCCTTAAAACGGCCGGCCTTTGCCATGAGAACTACACCAACATCATCATCAACAACAACAACAATCGAGCCTTAACATATATCCCCATCTCTTCAAAAATCAAGAAAATCCCACCAAAAAAAAAAGAGAGGATTTTCATCCAAATATAGTAGTCAATAGGTCTGTGTATTCTTTTTGTTGTTGAAATTTGAAGAAAATGGGTAGGTCTCCTTGTTGTGAAAAAGCACACACAAATAAAGGTGCTTGGACTAAGGAAGAAGATGATCGTCTTATTGCTTACATTAGAGCTCACGGCGAAGGTTGCTGGCGGTCGTTACCTAAAGCTGCCGGACTTCTTCGCTGCGGCAAGAGTTGTCGGCTCCGGTGGATTAATTACTTGAGGCCTGACCTTAAGCGTGGCAATTTCACTGAGGAAGAAGATGAACTCATCATCAAACTCCATAGCCTTCTTGGTAACAAGTAAGTCCCTTCTTCCCTCAAAATCATTTTCAAGTAGTAACTTTTAATGGGTCTTCACTCAAATTCAAAAATCTGGACGTAATTTTCTGGGCTACCTTTTGAATTATTCCCTCAGACATTTTATCAAACACCTGACGGGCGTTCTTAAATTAACTTTTCTCAGATGGTCTTTGATTGCTGGGAGATTACCCGGACGAACTGATAATGAGATCAAGAATTACTGGAACACACACATAAGAAGGAAGCTATTGAATCGGGGAATTGATCCGGCGACTCACCGGCCGATGAACGATCAAAACCACCATCACCAACAGCAGCAACCATCATCTCAAGATGTCACCACCATATCTTTTGCCAACACTACAACAAGATCAGCAGGAAACACACCAACAATCCTCCATGTAAAAGAAGAAGAAAAGATGAGCAGCAGCACAACTAGCAGCCATGTCCATGATCTTGATCTTGATCAAGATCATCATGGGCTGTTGATTAATTTGAGCCAAGGTGAACAGAAGAAGCCAATGATTGTTGTTAACCCAGTTAAAGAAAAGTGTCCTGATTTGAATTTAGAGCTGAGAATCAGTCCACCGCACAACAACCAACCTGATCAGCCATTAAAGACTGGAGGGAGAAGGAACAGTGGGGGGTCCCCCATACTCTGTTTTCCATGCAGCTTAGGGATTCAAAATAGCAAAGAGTGCAATTGTAGTAGTACCATTGGTACAAGCAGTAGCAGCACTGGTTATGATTTCTTAGGTTTGAAAAATGGGGTTTTGGACTACAGAAGCTTGGAGATGAAATAATTTTTCTTCTTTTATAAAAAAATTAATAATTTTTGGGTTAATTTTTTTTTCCTTTTTTAATTTTCATTATGTATTATATTAATATCAAATTATATCAATTTGGGGAGAGAGAGTTGCATTAATTTTGTAAGAATATCTTTATTTGTAAAATTATGAAAATTTAGTTCATATAACAATCAATATATAATACTAGTACCATTCAACAATAAAATTATAATTTTATTTTGTTTTCTATTTTAGGGTAATTGTGAAATGTGAGATTCTTCTATCCAAAATGGTAAGTAAATGGAAAATAAAATAAAATAAAATAAAATAAAATAAAATAAAATAAAATAAAATAAAATAAAATAAAATAAAATAAAATAAAATAAAATAAAATAAAATAAAATAAAATAAAATAAAATGAAATGAAATGAAATGAAATGAAATTTGTCTCATTGAGTGTGGGAGAGTTATGCATATGTCACTATGTCAGATCCCTACCAGAATGTTGCTGTTCATTGTCTCATTGAGATAAAGTAAGAGAGGATTAGCAATAGCATCCATCCCACCATTTCATCTAAAGCTGATTTTGGGAGAAACTAATTTTTTTTTAAATATTATAAAAAGTTTTATTTTATTTTAAAAATTAATTTAATGACTGATTAAAAAAGTCGAGTTAGTTTGGTTTAAAATTTAATTATCGGTTTTTTTAAGTTAAAAACAAAATTTTTTATAATAAAATTTTCTGTAGTTATAAATCACTTCCCGGCTAATACGTTTCGTGTATCAGTGAAAAAATGATACGGAAATCGGTGATTTGTCATGTGCATACTTAATTTCTTCTTTACAAAAAGTTGTAACGTATCCGGCTCGAAACAGATTAGACGATTTCTAGACTAAAATCGTTAGTCTATACCTATCTTGGTTAATTTGCTATAGAATTTATTCAAGTCAACTTTCGTAAATCTGTGATTGACGAGTGAGTTAGAGATATTCACGAAACAATCTTTTATCTTTAGGTAAGGTAGCAACTTTTTTATCAACTTTTTTCGTGTTGATTCATGTGATACCGAAGAATTTAGGGTCTTTCGATTAATTCATTCATTTTTTTTTTCCTTCCTTTTCTAAATTTAGATTCCTTATTTTCTTGAATTTTGTCTTCTTTCTTTCCTAGAAGAAAAATAAAAAGATCTTATTATGGGAATGAGAAATGGGAAGGAATTGGATAAGTTATGAGAGGATGAGAGAGAGAGAGGTGGGTAACCTATCTATCTCCTCCTACATAATTATTCAAAATATTAAAAAGTAAAACATATTATATACTTTCCAGATCGCAGTTAGTTGAGGTAGCTTTTTGGCGCAAATTAAGGAAAAGTAAGTGAGAGAAAAAGTGAAAGAAAATGTTGTGAGTATGAAGAATTAAATAGGAGAGAGAATGAGTGGGAGGAATAGTTAGGAGAGAGAATGTTGTGAGTGTAAAAGTGAAATAGGAGAGAGAATGAGTGGGGTAAATAGTGAAGATTCCTTTGCCATTTTGGGCAGTCTCAACTAACGTGGGACGGCCCAAAAGGGAAAGAAGTCTCAACTAACATGAGACGGAGGGAGTAAATATTAATAATAATAATAAAAGAAAAAAAATGGGTGAATTACCAATCTCCTTCCAGATCTCTACCAACCTAACAATTATTAAAGTGGCCTACACCTACATAAGCTAACCAACCAAAACACTTCTAGAATACTTTAAATCAATCACTAACTAGCTAGATTTTCTTCCCTTCATATATTTTCTTCCTATTTATATTCTCCCTCCGTCCCAGTCGAGTTTACATTTATTTTTCTTTTGATCCGTCCCAATCGAGTGTAAACTATCAAAATGAAAGATAATCTTCACTATTTACCCCACTCATTCTCTGTCCTATTTTACTTTTACACTCACAACATTCTCTTTCCTAACTATTCATTCCAATCATTCTTTCTCCTACTTTTACACTCACAACATTCTCTCTCCACTTTTTCTCTCTCTTACTTTTCCTTAATCGGTGTGCCCAACATTTTGGTTCACACTAGGCTGAGACGGAGGGAGTATATACTTCCTCCGTCCCAGCTCACTTGACACTTATTTTCATTTTGGGCCGTCTCAGCTCACTTGACACCTCCCAAAAATAGCCTACCTTTTATATTTTTATATTAGATGGACCCCACCACTCATTCTCTCTCTTCATTTTTCACCACTCAATTTATTCAACCAACACTACTATTTATCCCACTCATTCTCCCTCTTCATTTTCTACCACACATTTTTTTTTATTTTATTCTTTTTTCTTAGTTAACGCCTCTTGGGTGTCAAGTGAGTGGGACGGAGGAGTATATATATATATATATATATATATATATATATATATATATATATATATATATATATATATATATATATATATATATATATATATATATACTCCCTAACTATTCTTCCCACTCATTCTCTCTCCTATTTAATTCTTCATACTCACAACATTTTTTTTTCACTTTTTCTCTCTCTTACTTTTCCTTAATTCGCGTGCCCAAAAAATTGGTATCACTTTGGGTGGGACGGAGAGAGTATATATATATATATATATATACATATATATATATATATATATATATATATATATATATATATATATATATTTTGTTTTTTTTTTTTTTTTTTTTGATATCAAGGTTCCCGGCTTCGGCTGAACTAAGTTACGAACCACTGCCCAGGACCTCCTCGGTGGAGGCGGAGGTAAATCGCGAGATGTGCCCGAATGACACAGGGTTTGAGAACATGTCAACTAATATCACATACAAGGTCTAACCCCAGAAGAAAGCAAATTGCTTCCACCAGGAATCGAACCCACGCTGCATGCCTCCAGAATCTTATATCACTCTCCTTTAACCACTCGGCTATGTCCCGGGGACCTATTTATACATATTATTATTACTATCATGAGTGGTATCATTTTTACATAACATTTAATAAATTAATTATAGCTTTAGTTTATTTTACTATAATATCTTATTGCTCGTTTGGTTGTCGGATAAGAATTAACAATATTATTAATGAGAAAATTATTATGAAAGGGATTAATAATACTTAATTTCCTGAGATCATTATAATTAGTGAGGGGATTTAGATCTAATTTCAATAAATCAACTTAATTATTTAAATGCTTAATTTACAATCAAACGTCCTCTTAATAAACCTTATTAATCCTGATGAATATTATCCGTCTTAGCCTCCTAACCAAACGGCTCCTTAATGTATTATATGAAGCGTATACTAATGAGCCTTTGGCTCAGTTGGCATATGCCAAACAAAGGTTCAAAATATATTGTAATATAACTATTCAAAGTTTTAAATGATTAATTATATATTTAAGCTTTAGTGATTTAAATTTAAAATTATTGTTTCGCTCGCCCTAAAATATATATATTTTTTTTTAATTTGCTTTTGATCAAACATATTTAAAAGATTTCAGATATTTATTTTGATATGAGGAGAGTATTAAAATATTTTTTGTACTTTTTTTTGTCTGAATCACCAGTATCCGAACATAATACTCTCTCCGTCCCGCTAATATCCGCACACTTTTCTTTTTGGGCGTCCCGCTAATATCCGCACACTCCCAAAAAGGAAACTTTATATTAATAAAATATTCACCCAATCCCACTCATTCTCTCTCCTACATTATTTTAATACTCACAACACCATTATAATTTATTACATCCTCCACTCATTCTCTCTCCTACTTTACTTTTACACTCACAATATTTTATTAAAATATCATATTCCTTAATTCTCGCGCAAACAGTGTTAGTGCGGATATTAGCGGGGCGGAGGGAGTATTGAATAATGACTAATTTGGATTTAGCCGAATAAGATTACAAGAACAATAAAAAAAATTCAACAAAATTTTAACTGCTGCATAATTTTCATACTCTTAAATCTTATAAGGGGTCATGTGCATTAGATCGTCTTTAGATACATTTTCATATTGAGGCATCTTGTTCATATTAACAATTAGTTTTCCCAATTATGGAATTTCAATCTAAGTGGTAAAGACAGCATTGCTGGGCTTGCAACCTTAACGTGGGGAGTTTGAATTTTGGCAGAAACAGCTGGAGCAACCAATTAATTGGTGATGTAAGAGTGATGTAAGCGCCATGTAGAAGGATTCCCTTGGGATCAGGAGTATAAAGGGTGCTGCCACCCTGACTACCTCGGGCATATCCTGCGGTTATCTTCGCCAGTCACTGAGGGGCCGATGGCTGGTGGTCCAGGACTTAGTCCGACGAAGCTGGAAAACCTGGGTATCAAAATAAATAAATAAATAAATAAATTATGGGATTTCAATGAAATGTGATTAATTATGGCTTCAACTCTAAAGTGTGAGCGATTTATTCATTATACCTCCTTTGTGACAATAATTGTCACATTTTTCTGTTTAATCTTGAATAAGTGTTGCATTTTTAAATAAAAAGTAGTTTTACTGCAATTTTATTATGATATATGTAATGTATAAACACGCAAAACACATTTCTTAAAAACATTGATTAATTTTTTATTTTTTTTTTGCTGAAAAAAAATTGACAAGTTTATGGCGACACTTATTGTTATCGTCAAAGTATGGGAGTATTATTATAGAAAGTATTCCAGTACTCAAAATAATTAAAATCATGTTAAAGTAAAAAAGAAACAATATGAAGTATACAATTATGGATTAATTCATACAAAGTACTAACTATGATAGTTTTTCCAAAAATGGGATCATGAAATAAAATTAATTATTGCTCCAGCTCTAAAGTAAGAGCAATATTCACTATTATTGGAAAAAAAAGAAAGAAATATATTACCAATCTAACAATATAAATTATTCTAATACTCAAAATAATGAAAAATCATTTTAAAGTTTTTTCTTTTGGAAGCAAAATATCATGTTAAAGTTAGAAAGAAACAATATACTCAAATTCTAATAATTTCTTAAATTAATTATGACATCACTTTAGGATATATAATATAATACTAGATCTGTTATTATAAGCATGTTTTGATAAATAATTACCAAGCTAAATGATTGCATAGAACTGACGGAACAGAAGAAAAGGAGGATACTCCGGCTGTCTTTTTCGAATGGTCACCTACACACACGAAAGACAAGTCAACTAAGCCGGGGGTGTCTCCGGCGTTACCCCTCCTGCGTGAGAGTAAGTTAACTAGTCACAAATCAAGCAAATAGCTATGAAGTTTTTAGAGAGAGAAAGCTTAGGAGAATAATAGGATCACTTGCTCATATTTTCTTGGTTACTTTTATACTCCCATCTCTCATGTGCATGACACATGACATGCACTTGTCAATCATCAACAAGGGGTGCCAACCACCCCTAAAGTTAGTGGAGACGCCTACTGTTCATCTTACCAAGCCTCTTCACATTGACAGTTATGTTGGGGCCCAGATGTGACAGTCTAGGTTTCATTCAAAATCACCAGTCATACAAGTCGCCCAAGCGACAATCAAAGGGAAGGTGGCAAGCTTCGAATTGCTGCCAACCCGTGCATCCCTCCAAGCGGGGTTCCTGCCTTGAAACACTATCATTTTCAGCTGTGGTTAACTTGGGTATACTTCTCGCTTGATCTTATTCTCACACGCCGGCCTACATGGGTCGCCTTATTGTTTCGGGCCCCACTCTGATACATGTTTAAATGACTTTTGGCCCATTTTTATCATATGGGACCTCATTTACTGTTTCAGGCCCAAATTCACTTTTCATAATCACATCAGATTGGATCCAAATAGAGATCCGATGAGCCCGAACATTTCAGACCGGGCATTAGCTCGATCTGGTTCAAATACCAATTATAACGTGACATATCCAAAAGCGTGATCATAAAGATCGTCATCGAGATGACCGTGACAACCATGATCGTGACATCACTATCAGACTCCTGATTTTGCCATTAGACTCCCGATTAAGGTCAAAGCTAGTGAGACAAAGGTAAATACCTACGATGATACCAAGAACCGGCTTGTCCCCATCACATTAAATGGTGACTTAGGCGCCTATAATGCGCGTAATGCGCCGCACCAACTATCGCCTGCTTTCTCTGTCATTATCCAATTAAAGACATCGCTTTTCAGTAAATTTTACTTTATTGTACGAGTAAATCAAGGGCGGACATGTGTCCTAGGCTAAAAGACAAATATATCCTACAGGACATAATCAACATCTCTCTCTTACTATAAATACAAACGTTTGTCCCCATGGACGAAGTAAGTGAAAAAGCACCATTTTAAGACACATTATCTAAATTCTAGCACCCAACTCATTATATATTACAAGTTTTATTCTCAGTTATTAAGCCTTCAGATATCTTACTCTCATATCTGAAGGCATGAGATGAATTAAACTACGACTTAATATCTAAATATGATTCTTGTTGACAAGAAGGTTGTAGTCTGGTGGTAGACACTCTTCACTTGAGACCAAAGGTTTCGAGTTTGAGTCACCAATGGGGGAAATATGGGAACATATGTTGATCCTCTTAAAAAAAATGAAAAAGAAAAAAAAAAAGAAAAAAGAAAAGAAAAAAAAATAAAAAAATATGATTCTTGTTTTCGTTTTGTTATGAGTACAATCATCACTAACAAAACAAGCCAGAAATATAGTACCAATCTAACAATATAAATTATTCTAATACTCAAAATAATGAAAAATCATTTTAAAGTTTTTTCTTTTGGAAGCAAATTATCATGTTAAAGTTAGAAAGAAACAATATACTCAAATTCTAATAATTTCTTAAATTAATTATGACATCACTTTAGGATATATAATATAATACTCTATTATAAGCATGTTTTGATAAATAATTGAAGTTTGGGTCAATTATGCTAAGGATTGGATCCATTCCAAATAGAGACCTATGGACCTCACAATTTGGTCATGCATGTGATATTGGTGGGAGTTGAACCATATACTAATATTAGGGTAAAAAATGATAATTACCTTCTTGATTTTGATACATAAAATAGCAATCTTCAGCAAATATGGTTTTTATTTTAGTTTGTTTGATATTGCATATATGACTGGTTTAATTGTACTTTTTTCGTCGTATAATAAATATCGTACTTTTAATTTTAATTACTTTCAAAATATTCGGATGCAGCGAAGCAGAAAAACCCGATCGCGACTTATTAGTTAGTGAACATTTTTTTTTTAGGGTGAGTGAAAAGGTGGAAAATAAAAGAAAAATATCTAATGGAAGCTTCTAATGTCTCTACCTAACACATTTGAAAAAAGCATAAACAATGAGTGAATGTTGAAAAGTGACCAATTTTCTGGCCTTCTCTTTTCATTTTCTTCTATTTTGTATATAGTGAAAGGGCCACTCTTTCTTTTGTTTTTGGTTTGTTTGTTCCATTTCTTGTACCCACCCATGGATTCTTTTGTTCACAATCATCCATATTCAAGTGTGTGTGTGTGTGGCTTATCCATGACTATGAGAGTTGGTGCTCTTGACTCTACTTTTTAACTAAGAATCCATAGAAAGTGGTGTTACTTAATTATTTTAAATGAAAAATGTGGTCTTGAGAATATTTACTTCCCATTTACTTGCTTGGAGGGATTTATTCCCCTTCAATTTATTTTTCCTTTGTTCTATTCTATAATAACTATATTTCATCTGTTCCATTTCAAATCGTATTACTTTTTTGAACACAGTAAGTAATTAAGGAAAATTGAGATATGAGAGAGGTGTTGTGAGTGAAAATTAAAGTAGTAGAGAGAAAGAGCGAAATAAATAACTTCCTTTTTTATGTTATGCTATTTCTAATATATGTATTTTGATTAATGTCGGTCTAATCTATACAAGCGAAATTAAAAAAACATAGACACAAGTTAAAGTTCAGATCAAAATCCCATAAAAAATCCAATCACGTGAGGGGTGTGATCGCCCTGTGTAGGGAGTGTGATTGCCCCATCAGTCCCCCTTTGTTTTCCCCAGATTTTTTTCCCATTCTGGTCTTATACCTAAGGTATATAAGTTAATTTTTTTTTTTTTTTTTTAAGAAAACATGAAAATTTGTGATTTTTTTTAATTATAAGAGTAATTCTGTTCTTATACCTTTAGATATAGTAAGGTATAAGAGAAGATTGTTAAAGTGAATGTGAAAAACTGTGAGGTATAAGAATATTTTTTACCCTTGAGAAGGTATAGGAGAAGATTTATTAATAAATATGAGTATTTTTTATTATTTTTAAGAAAAGATGAAAATTTGTGAAAAAAAAACACTCTTATACCTAAATATAAAAGTATTTTTACTCTTATACCTTTGGTATAAGAGCGACGGGAGAGGGGTATATCTGAGCGTGAGTTTATTCGAAATTTTTCATCTCGCTTGAGCTTTTATAACTTTATTTAATGTCTCGCCTATAGGCCCCATAGTCTTCCGCCCCAATAACAATTTATAGCTTTTAATATGCCTAATCAAACTAAAAATAAAATATAGACTTGCATTATCAAATCAACCCGTGGCGAAGCCACACTAGGTCGGTCAATCAACCCCCTAGATTTTGGTTCTATGTCATTTTTACCACAAAAGATAGTTATTTTATCATTTTAACCCCCTTTGATTTAGATAATGATATCATTATACTCCCTCCGTCCCACTTCAAGGTTCCACCTTTATCATAATCTTGACGCTCTTCAACAAAATTTCTGGCTTCACCCTTGTAATTAACTACATCTTATAAATATATAAATAGGAAAATCAAAGAAATATGAAACGAATCTACAACAAAAATACTTTGATAAGGTCAATTAAGCTCTTATTTATGTGGGTCAATGCTCATGTTTTTTTGTTTCTTTTTCTATTGAATTTGAAGAATAATGGAGGATGAATTAATGGAGAACCAAATTAAGAAATGGTCAAGAAAGAAAAGGTATTGTTGGCCTCGTGTGTAAGTTATTGCAAAACTATATAATGAATGAATAGTAGTTAGTTGTTAGCTAGCCATCTTATTGATGGTGTGTCTAAGACCTTGACTTATAACTAAGTCAACATTACCTTTCATAACAAGACTGCTATTGGAAAAAAAAAATAAAAAATAAAAAGAGAGAGGAGAGAGAGAGAAGAGAGAGAGAGAGAGAGAGAGAGAGAGAGAGAATAAAATCTACTAGAAGAAGTCGTGGCTGCATTCATTCATATTCTACTTAATTAGTTGAATATGAATACTTCTATGTTGCTTTAAAACTCTAATCAAGAGATTTTTTTTTGAATTTGTTTAGATTTTTAGCCATTTTCGATGGATATATTTCTGATTTACCAATGTATATCTCTCTTTTTCAATGGGATTAGTTCACTGTTCAAAGTTTTTTTTCTCTCTGTCAGTATTCATCGAGAGCAACAGAGACATGGGAAATTGACGGAATTAGCACGACGGTTTTGAGGTTTGAATTTGTTGAGATTGTTAACTTTTTTTTTTGCTGCTATTTTATTATTAAAATTATGTTACAGAGAGTCTTGATAATCTGCTCACTTAAAATTTTTATTTTCTAACATATTTTTTATTAATAAAGAATTATCAGGTAGGAAGACAAAGTCTTTTTTTCTCTTGAAAAAGGTTCTAATATTTAGTATTCCCCATGTCCCACAATGATAGTCACAATTTTTAAATGTTGTTCAAATCTTTAAATATTTCAAATAGATAGATACTATATGCTCTTCTTCTTTTTGCATTACTTCGTAACTGATATAATGGAGGGGAGGGGAAGGTATTATTAATTTATTCTCCTCTACTCCTGTATTGCTTATGAACTCAAATAGATAGTAACATTAAGTTAGTTTAATCAAGTGCTTTTTGACCATTCACCATTTATTTCTTGATTCATTCTGCTATTTTATTTTTACTTTATCATTGCTTGATTTACTTGGTGATGATGGTCAATATAGCAATTCAGATGAAAGTTTAACGTCTGAGGTTCATGTTGCCTTTCAGTTGAAGGTGATGGATAGTTGCTATTCTTTTGTGTGTAAATTTGTGTTTTTCTAATATATATTATGATCTCTTCAAACCCTCCCCCCTTTTCTCTCTCATATAACTTCCTTTTTTATGCTATGCTATTTCTAATTCGCTTTTGAAGGGTTTTAAGTGAATATGGAATGCATCAATCAAACAGTTTTTACAATGTTGCGGCAGAAAATGACTTATTTACTTGCTGCTTTGATGATATTATTTTCATTTAATATGATAGATATATATTTTTCAATTTAATTCTAACATTGTTTATCAGTTAACATCATTTTCTTAAATTTTTGGT
Organism: Adenophora triphylla var. japonica; assembly: GCA_022495995.1. Classification (NCBI taxonomy): domain Eukaryota; kingdom Viridiplantae; phylum Streptophyta; class Magnoliopsida; order Asterales; family Campanulaceae; genus Adenophora; species Adenophora triphylla. Next base: position 208,928 of record JAFEMH010003014.1, read on the forward strand.
CTAAATAATATGCAATTTATATTGTCTCTGTGTGTGTAGGTCCAATTCCTCAACAAACATAACTCAATCTCTTGATCTTTGTCGTTGTGTGTTTCGGAACGAACTGTTCCACATCATCTTGAATAACTTCTTCTTTTATCGCTCTCCACTTTTTACTTTACCGTGTACATATGTGTTATGTAAAATTAGAATGTAGTGAACATTTTTTTTAGCCATCTTAGTTTTTGTTACTTGGGAATTTTAATCGGTTAGATCCCTAAGCTTTTGGTACCACTTGGGTAATGAATATCGATCAAGGTTGAAGTAGGATGATGTCCTGTTTTTCTTTTTCCTTCCCTCTCTGTTTAGTTATTGCGGGCACATCAACCAAGGCATTCTTCAGAGGTCTCAAAACATGAAATAAAGAAACCCTTATGAAAAAGGTTTTAATCAGTTCAATGTGTTATATTTATGGAATATGTACATGATACATGATACCCAAATGAATGTTGTTGTTGTTATCTTGGGAAAAGGGGATATTCTAAACTTTCAAACTCTCTCCGGTGAGAGGATAATCATAGCTACTTCTATAACCTATCATGTTACTTATATAAAGAAGAGACTAATTGTAACTTCTGTTGTCTCTCTTTAAGATTTTCTGGGGACCAACGATTATTTCTATTTGCATTCACAGAAACTTCAAGTTCGTCAATGTGTACTTGATGAAGAGCTTGCAATTCATGCATCTGATTGTTGATTAGCTCATTTATCATCATCAGGCTTTGTAAGTCAGGTAAATTGCAATAGGTTCATACTTCATACATATTAATGTTGGCTACCATTACAAAAATTGTGAAGTGTAAGTAGCATATATAAGTTGATTTCTTGAATTATTAGTGTCTCTACTCATACTTATAAGATCTTTTTCTATGTTTTTGCTTGGATTTTTGAATCGAGAAAGGGGCAGCTTGGTGAAACTGGAAACCAAAGAATATGATCATTTCTTCCGTTTAAGTTTGTTGACAATGTAAAGATCAATTGATGCCAAGGAGAGGCCGATAGAGATTGTGAAACCGAATAAAGAAGGCGGTTGTTCATAATTAAATTCTTACGTTATCACTTTTATTATTATTGTTGCTATTTATTCTATCGGTATGCGCATGTGTTGTATGCCTGATTTTTATGCATAATAGATCACTATATGTATGCTTCTTTTTATTTTAAAGTGGATTTCTTCTACTTAAAGTTTGAATTTGTGTGGTTGTTTTTTCTGTTTCCACTCACACGTTGCATTCTTAGATTTTTCCACATTCTCAGTTTGATACTTTAATTTGTCATGTGAATTTTAATTTAGTTGATACAAGAGTTAAAAACAAAATTAGGTAATGCCCATTTATAGTTTGTGATTGTTTGCTACTATATTTTCATGTGTTTTAAAATTTTGGGGTGTTAATGGTGTTTATTTTTAATTTTGTTCACCTGATTAACATGTAGTATACAGTACCTGTGCCAATGGCACGGGTTAGGGAGTATTAGTATATACTCCCTCCGTCCCGGGTTAAGCTTCACCATTTTGATCATTTTGATGAAGCATGCAAATTAAGAAAGCAATATATATATTTAAAAATAATGGGAGTGAGAGAAGGGTTGTGAGAGAGAAGAAATGAGTGGATATGACAAGTGGAACCCATAATTTAAATGTGTAAAAGAGAAAAGTTAGTGGGTATAATAGAATATTAATAAACCTTTTCCATTTTAAAAAATGTAAAATTTATAACGAAATACCCTTTTGATTGAATAATTGGTGAAGTTTAAGCTGGCAGAGAGGGAGAGGGAGTATATAAAGTTTGTGGGTGTTCTTTTAATAGTACCTTCTCCGTCTCAACATGATTTTTTTAATAATAATTTTAATCTAATGTAATTATACAAATGAAATCTAAAATTTGTTATTAATATACCATTAATAATAAATTTTAAATTTTTATTAAAATAATTAAGTTAATTTAAATTAATATTCAAAATTTGTTTATATATTCCCTCCGCCCCACTTCAAGTTTCACTTTTTACCCAAAATGGCGTCTCATTTGAAGCGTCACTTTTCCTAAAAAGGAAATGTTTTATTAATATTCTATTATCCCATCCACTATTCCCTCCACTAATTCTCTCTTCTCTACACTCACAACACTTTTTAAATTTACTATTTCCTCCGCTAATTCTTTCTCCTATTTTCAAATTACCCTCACAACATTTTTTTTTCTCTTTTTTTTCTTAATTTGTGTGCCACCCCTAAAAGGGTGACACTCTTGATGGGACGGAGGGAATATAATGATTAAAAAGTGAAACTATTATTTTTAAACAAGGGAATAATAGTACGAAATAAAATGTGTACAATTTAATTCGGACTTACAAAAGACATTAATAAAGTAAAATACACAAGTGGCCTAGGAAATAAATGGAAGGGAAGAAAGGGTGGCGGAAGGAGACGTCGATATCCCACACGCTACCAACTCCTAGCAATTTGGCCGGTGGTTGGCAGCCTCCATGTGCTCAGTTGCGGCGGTGGGACCCAAATCAAGTGGGCTCCATTGACAAACTTATCACACTTTCATTTTAGTCTTATCCTCATAGGTATTCTAAGAGCTTGCTTGAGCCTCCCATGTCTTATCCCACTTGCTGTTATGCTAACAACAATTCACCTTTCCTTATACTCCCGGTTCTTTAGAAAATGAATAAAGTTGGTCTTTCACACGAAAATTAAAAAAACTGTATACTCCTTCCATTTTATAAAATCTTATTCATTTTATCATTTAGAGCATTTCATTTAGGGCATGTTTGGTAATCAAATTAAGATTTTAATTTGAAACACTTTAAGAGATTAAAAAATTTAGCTTGTTTGGTAAGGTAAATTTGAATCACTTAAATAATTAAGATTATCTTAAAAAAGGCTATTAATTTTAAGTGAGCAAGGAATAGCTTAACAAGGTAAGAGGTGGAAAGAATGAGAAAAAAAGGGAATGAGTTCAAATCCACACATCAACATATTTTATTTATTTATTTATTGTTACTTCCTTTTGTTGAAATATTTTTTCTTTTCATACATATTATATTTGACCAAGTATGAAAATATAATTTTTTTTTAATATTAACATTTAATAATATTTTTATTAAAGTATCATTATATAATTTTTTTTATTATTTGTCAACATTTGTGATCATATTTACCAAACTAATCAAGATAAATATTATTATGGGATAAAGAAAGTACAAATAAAAATATTTAAATATTATAAGATTAAAATTTACTTATAATAATAATAATAATAATAATGTATACTCCCTCCGTCCCATACCTACGTGCCTAGTTTGACTTTGGCATGACATTTGACCATACAACTACGAGAAATTAGAATATTTTGATGAAATTTTAAAAGTTGTTATTGATTTATTACTAACAACACTAACAATTAAAAGTTTTAAAATTTAATTATAATATATCATTTTCTCGTAGTTGTATGGTCAAATGTCATGTCAAAGTCAAACTAGGCACGTAGGTATGGGACGGAGGGAGTATGTCAATAATGAATTTATTTTATTATAAAATTATAAATATTATTCATATAATATTTTAAATGTTGAGTTGAAATTCTGAAAATTCAGATGTAAGTGGTTTGTCATTATCAAACAAACATAAGTCTTCAAAATTCAGCAACTTAATGATTTCAGCTCTTAATTTTCAGAACTTAATTTTCAGTTTTACCAAACTGGCCCTTATAAGTCATATTTTCTAAAAAGAAATTTTTTTAATACTTCTTTATTCATGGGACCCACTTATCATACTCACAACAACTATCCACTTACTATTTTTTACCCCACTTTCTCTTTCCTATCCACTCACAACTTCTACTTTAATAATATTATTTCTTATTTTTCGCGCGAAACAGTAAGTGAGTAACATAATATGAAACGGAGGGAGTATTGTAGTAAGTTTGTGAGTATTAAAAATGAGGTATGGGAGAGAAAGTGAGGTAGGAAAAATAGTAAGTGAATAGTTATTGTGATTCTAACAAATGGGTCCCATGAATAAAAAAGGGTTAAAATGTTTTCATTTTGGGTGTGTATATTTTTAAATGAGATACCCAAAATAGAAATGTATGCCTTTTCCGAGATGGAGTAAATATTTTTTAAATATTTGTTTTTTTTTTTTTTTTTTTGTGTGTGAAAGCTTAATTTATTATACGAGGGACACTTACAGTAATTTTTTTTTTATTTTTTATAGGATTTGAACCTCTAACCTCTTATATGAAAATATGAAAAGAGACATTAAATGTCGTTTGAGTTAAAAACTTTTTAGCTTCCCTTAACCTATTAAAATTAGGACGCTAGATAGATTGATTTAGCTTAAAAAGATTTGTTTTAATGCTTCATTTGTTTTTCATTTTCAGATTTTATTAAGATTTGAATGGATAGGTGCATTAGACTTAATACAATTTAGACTGTTTGTTTTTTTACTCTATTTAAATCTGAATGACTCTTGTTTTCCACTTAATTTTCAGATATAAAATTATCATTTATTTGCCTCTTAATTGATTTTTTCATATATATCTCTTAAATAAACTGGTAATTTCAAAAATACCCAAATCAAACATTACAACAATAACCATTCATCTCATCCCTCTACTCCATTAAATGTCGTAACATTAATTTCAATTGTAAATTAAGATGAATATTCAAAAAGTTTGAGTAATTTAGAAATCAGTTTTCATACGCTACCTCTTATCAATTCAGTCAAATTCATACGTAAAGTCAAATTTCATCATTAAACACTTAAAAAAATAAAATGCCACCTTAGATAAATTTTTACGATTTAACTAATTTTGAGCTGATAATATTACCAATAATTAAGCTTGAATCATTTTTTTTTTGTAAAATATTAGGATTGTAAAATTTAACAATTATACAAGTAGTATGCACACCTATGATCCAACTTGTTTTGTTTACCTACGAACAAATTCCAAATTCAATGTATTAATTTGGACCCCAAAGTGGTCTTATTCACCGGGACTTTTAGGTTTCCCTACGAAATAATGCGGTCGGTCCTTCAAAGTCGCCCTCCAACTCGGCTCTGTCTGGGCATTCAAAGTCTACTTCTCCGGCAAAACCATTGTTGGCCTTATATTTTTAAATAAAATTGTTTACAACTTGAGCATGCACATCTTTCACAACTTGTGAAGTGGGGTGGTTTTTCTGAATTTTTGAAGGGATATCCTTTGACCTATCCACACACCCATTCACATTACCTTCTGGAGCATCATCCTGATCAGAATCAGAGGAACTGTCTGTTGTGAAAATCACGTTCTTGCGCAGCGGAATAACGGATCAAGCCTTGAGAATGAATAAATAAGATGTAACACACACGAAAAATAAATCACACACAAAGGAACACACAAGAATGTTAACCCGGTTCATTGCAACGACAACTACGTCCGGGGGCGCTACCAAGCCAAAATATTCTCACTATAATATTTTCAGATGTTTACAATCACAGCACCAATTTGTTTCTAGGCTACCACATGTATTTATAGGATACAAGAAATCAAATCCTAGCAATAAAAGGATTCCTAACTTAAGAAAGTATTCTTCTTCCTTAACAGGTCTTCCCAAATATTGCTGTCACAAGGAATCCCAAATCCAAGAGGAAATCGATCAAAATAGGAAACTAAATCGATCCCGAGAATCGTACCAAGCGCGGCCGCCCTCCTACAAGCGCGTCCGCGCTAATATCCGAAACTCCGGCTCCTTGCTCGGCAGCTCAGCGCGGCCGCTCGGCCCTCAGCCTTGATCGCGCACATGGTCGCTTGCTCTGCGAAATTCCTTCACCACGATTTGACTCCAAACCCGACAATCTCCCACTGAGACAAACCATCCATGATACCTCGTCTTGAAACAAACAAATCTCGGTTTTCGGTGGCCGGCTAATGCGTTGGTAGCGCCCGGCCTCTTGTCTAGTTATCAGTGAATCAAGCCGAGCAACGCTTCAACATAATCGGGTTCTTGCTCTACCATGCTCAGAGTCTTCATTCCGAATGATCCTCCTGCACATCCCCGCTCACTTGCTTGCTAACTATCGATCTGAGCAGGCGCGAATCCACGTGCCCCACACAATCACAAGCTTGGAACCCTAGTGTGTTCTTTGCGACCCGTCGCATCACCGTTCTAGATCCCGCTCCCGTGTTGACCAAATTGGCTCCGCGTCGGCCGACTTCATTACCCAATTTTCTATCAACATACCGTTTAGTGAAATTTCTCCCACCATGGCGATCTCGGCCACCACCATTCATCATTGGGATTCGCCTTCGTTTCCCCCAACGATTCATGTTGCATGTGGTATACAACATATTTTCCACCCCGCCACGAGCCACCAAGCTAGCTCCGCGGTTTATCTTCCATGTCCCACAACCGAAGGTCACCACACAACCCTCCTTATCAAGTTGCCTTATGGAAATCAAGTTCCTCTTCAAATCCGGAATATGTCGCACGTCACGTAGCCGCAAAACAGTCCCATCCGTTGCTTTGACCCGAACAACCCCCTTTCCAATGACCTTGACAGGATGATCGTTTCCCAAGCGAACAACCCCAAAATCACCCGGAACATCTTGCTCCATTCTTTACTGCACTAGTGCATGAATGAAACGTCGAGCCCGAATCCAAAACCCACGAATCCGTTGAACTGCTCCCACCCAAGATTAATACATCCGCTAACTCCTCTGCAACATTCAATTCCTTCGCTCTGCCTGACCGCTTCGAACAACTTCTCCTAAAGTTCCCCTTCTCCCCACAATCGTAGCAAGTAATCACCTTCTTGCTGCCCTTACTCTTTTCACCGACATTTAGTGCTAGCCCCGATGTCCCTGCCTTACTCTTTCTACGAATTTCTTCGCCAAGAATCACATCAACGACATCCATGCAAGCTTCAACTTCACTTTTCTGTTGAAACGTTAACTGCTATCGCAGTCGTATCCCAACTTTCCGGTAAAGAAGAAAGTAAAATCAATGCTAGTACCTCATCATCAAGAGTAACAGCCACGGAAGACAGTTGGGTCGCAGTAGATTTGAATTCACTTATGTGCTTTGTTGCCGACATGCCCTCCACCATCCGTATGTTCAACAGCTTCCTCATCAGATGAGCTTTATTCGCCGCCGATGGTGCCTCGTACATGCTCGCCAACATCTGTAACATCTCCATGGTAGTCTTCGCCTCCAAAACATTCTTCGCGACATCCTTGGTCAACGTTTGCCTAACAAGCCCTAACGCTTTTCCAGATCCAAGATTTCGAATTTTGCTTCCTACATGTCATCCGGCTTTTCTTTTAATGGTAGATACAAATCCTTGTTCCACAAAACATCCTCGATCTGCGTCTTCCAAAAATTGAAATCCGTCCCATCAAACTTTTCGATCAACACCACCTTATTCCCATCCTCCAAAGCTCCCAAGAAATCCATAGCAAAAGACACCCCAAGCAATGATTCGACAAAACCAAGAGCTCTGATACCAGTTGTTGTGAAAATCACGCCCACGCAGCGGAAAACGGACCGAGCTAGGAGGAATAATAAGATGTAACACACACGAAAAATAAATCACACACAAAGGAACACACAAGAATGTTAACCCGGTTCATTGCAACGACAACTACGTCCGGGGGCGCTACCAAGCCAAAATATTCTCACTATAATATTTTCAGATGTTTACAATCACAGCACCAATTTGTTTCTAGGCTACCACATGTATTTATAGGATACAAGAAATCAAATCCTAGCAATAAAAGGATTCCTAACTTAAGAAAGTATTCTTCTTCCTTAACAGGTCTTCCCAAATATTGCTGTCACAAGGAATCCCAAATCCAAGAGGAAATCTGATCAAAATAGGAAACTAAATCAGTCCAGAATCGTACCAAGCGCGGCCGCCCTCCCTACAAGCGCGTCCGCGCTAATATCCAGAAACTCCAGCTCCTTGCTCGACACTCCAGCGCGGCCGCTCTGGCCCTCAGCGCGGTCGCGCACATGGTCAGAAACTGCTCCTGCGAAATTCCTTCACGATTTGACTCCAAACCCAACACTGTCCTCAGTTACAGGAATTTGAGTGGATGTGGGAGCAGATGTGGGTTCAGATGTGGAGGCAGATGTGTCCACATCCTTGGTTACATCCTTATCAGGTTCAGCAAATTTTCCAGCACTGGCAGCATCTGTTGATTCTCCAGTACCTGTTTCTGTATCTTTCCAGTCTAGTAAGCAACCTGAAACATCATCCTCATCAGTCTTGAAGTTAAGATCAAGTGAGTCATCAAAAATAACATTAGCAGATTCCATAATGATCTTAGTTTTGAGATTAAAAACTCTGTAAACTCTACTATTAGTGGAATAGCCCATGAAAACTGCTTTATCACTCTTTGAATCAAACTTGGACAGATATTCTCTATCATTGAGAATGTAACAAACACATCCAAACACATGAAAATATTTCACAGTTGACTTCTTTCCAAGGAGGATTTGGTATGGAGTGACAGTGCTATCAATCCTTAAAAACACCCTATTGTCAATGTGACAAGCAGTGTTTAAAGCTTCTGCCCAAAATTTCTTGGACAAGTTTTTAGAACTTAGCATGACCCTAGCCATTTCTTGCAAAGTTCTATTATTTCTTTCAGCAATTCCATTTCTTTGTGGGGTGATTGGTGCGAGAAAACTCATGAGTGATTCCCTTAGAATTGCAAAAATTGGTGAACATTTGATTCTCATATTCGGTGCCGTAGTCGAGACCTAATCCTCACGGTTTTAAGACCATAAAGATTTCTAACCCTTTTGTACCAATTCTTGAATTCTCCAATTGTTTCTGACTTTTCTCTTAAGAACATTACCCAAGTGTACCTAGAATAATCATCAACACACACAAAGGCATACTTTTTCCTACCAAAGCTTTCTACTTTAATAGGTCCCATTAAATCAGTGTGAATCATCTCCAAACATCTAGTTGTGGAGCATTGTTGGACCTTTTTATGTGATGCTTTTGTTTGTTTTCCCTTTTGACATAAACCACAGACATCAGGGTTCTTGAAGTTCAGTTTAGGGAGGTCTTTAATAGCTTCAAACCTTTGAAGTTCTTCCAGAGTTCTACAGCTAGCATGCCCTAATTTTTGGTGCCACAGATTGACATCATTAGCTTTTGAGCTTAGACAAGAAAGATTGTCACCAAATTGGTAACAATTGTCAGCAGATCTAGGGCCAGTAAACACACAGGTATTATCCTTATCAAACACTTCACACAAGTGCTTATCAACCTTCACATAAAGATCATCATCACACAGTTGACTGATGCTTATTAGGTTGGCTTTCAAGTCTTCCACATGGTATACATTGTGCAATTTTGGGAGACCCTTAACATCCAGGGTTCCTTTTCCAACAATCTTTCCTTGAGCACCTCCACCAAAATTTACTTTTCCATCATTAATCACTTCATAGTCTAGAAGAATTTGCTTGGTTTCAGTCATGTGCCTAGAGCACCCACTATCAAAATACCAAGAGCCGGAGACAGTACTCTTGAGGGAAGAGTAAACAACATTGCAGGTGATAATTGGTTTGACCACCCACTGTTTAACAGTTTTCTTTTTGGGTTGCAGAGGTCTCAAATTACCAGGATGTGTGTTAGGATGTGCATACATCTTCTCACACATCTGAGGCTGATTGAAGTGACCAGATTTTTTATCAGCCTTGAGTTTGTAACAGAAGGGCCTAATGTGACCAGGAGCTAGGCAGTAATGGCAAATGTAATGCCTCTTCCTAGGTCTTTTCTCACTCAAAATGACTTTTTCTTTAAAAGCTTATTTTTTCACACTTTTTGAGGTAGAAGCCTCACATCCCTCCTTTACAAAATTATTTTCAAAATCCAAACCAGTTTTATCACGTTGACCCACAGAAAAAGCTTCTTCCATTTTCATCTTACTTTTATTTAACTTAGTAAAAGTATTTTCAGCTTTTTCACATTCATTCTTGAATTTTTCATGGTCAACTTCTCTTTTGATCACAAGGACTTCAAGTCTTGCAATGGTATCTTTTTGAACATCATTTTCCTTTGAAAGAACAACTTTTTCATCTTCACAGGCAGCCAATTTATCAGAAAGAGATTTATTTACCTTAACAAGTACCTCAATCTTGTCAATCTTTTCATCCAATACGTATGCGGCTCCTTGTATGTTGCAAAAGTTCTTCATAGGGGATGTCCCTTTCTTCATCTTCATCATCGAATCTCCTTTTACGGAGAAACAATTCGGCAACATTCGGATGTGACACCGGATGTGTTCACAGGCGAGACCACATCCAAGGAATTTTCGGGATCATCTTCTTCTATATACTGCGAGAAAAGGCATTAAACACGAGAATGGCGAGTTTAAGACAGACATATTAGCCACTTTTTCCTCATCATCCTCACTGTCACTAAGGGTAGCAGTTAAGCTCATTCCCTTCTTTTTAAGTGTGTTAGCACACTCATTGGCATAATGACCATAGCCACAACATGCTCTACATTGGACAGATTCAGATGATTTATTTTCAAAGCTTGGTTTCTTGAATCCAGTGTCAGTGCTAGGTTTTGATTTTTCAGGAGCACTGAGAGTATGTTTGTTAGGAAATTTACTTATTCTTCTATTTTTCAGTATTGAACTGAACTTCTTTGAGATAAGAGCTACATCCTCTTCTTCTAAATTAGACTTGTCAATTTCAAAGGATAATTCCACAAGCTCTTTTGGAAGTGCAGCAGCACTTTTGAGGGCAAGACTGTGTGTTTTGTTCTTTTTCCGAGCCTCAAGGTTAAGCTCAAACACAGTCAAGATTCCTATGATAGTGTCAAGACCTACAGTGTTTGTGTCTTTTATTTCCTCAATCACAGCTACTTTTATGTTAAACCTCTCAGGTAAGGTCCTTAAAATCTTACTTACAAGTCTTGCTTTGGAGATAGATTCTCCTAGACTTGTGCATTCATTTGAAATCTCATGAATCTTAGCGGAAAGATGACACAATGTCCTCAGTTTCTTCCATTCGAAGTAACTCAAACCTATCCATTAAAATTCTAAGCCTGGTAGCCTTCACACTTGGTGCTCCCTCACATTGAGTTTGCAAAATATCCCAAGCAGTTTTGGCTATACTCTCATTAGTTATAAGCTTGTACATATTCCCAGAAACATGGCTGGAAATAGCACCCATAGCTTTTGAATTATAATTTGCAGCTTGTATTTCATCAACCATGAGAAGACATTAAAATCGGCTTTGCCCCCAGGAAGCTATGACGGTTGTCCCGTCAGGTTGCATGGACCCAGTAGTTGGTAGTTGAGGGCTGGCTGACCCATAGACCGAGAAGCATGGGCTTTGGTGGTGGTACCGTATGAAGTTGGTGGTGGCATCCTGGAGTAGTCGGGGCGACCAAGATTAGGATTGGGGTCTTCCTCTTCTTCCACGGTGAAGGTGCCATCAGGATTGAGGCTGGCGGCCAAACCATGGCTCTTAATAGCCTCCATAAGGCTATTGAGTTGTGCTTCTTGTCGCAGTCTCATCTGTTCGGCTAACTGATTCCACTTCTTTGTCCGAGGAGTCCCGGGAGGCGGAGTGGTGTTGTCCCCGTCGTTACCGAGTGATGCGAGACATTACGAAACCCGGAGTTAGAACAAGCGGTGAAGGCGACGATGTGCTTGACTCTTCCCAAGCGATCAAACGGTGACCGTGCAGAAACCAAGCTTTGTGAGGAGCTGCGGGGGGAAAGATACGAGGGTTCAGATGTTTGGGAATTGAAGGAGGGTAGGTGTTTGGGCTTTTGGGCTCATGCAACATGCAGTTATTTGTTCTTGTTTACTTAAAACATGTTTTATTAACCTAATCGGTTGGAAAAGATTACTCTTCTTTTTCGCAAACTACTACGGATCTGGATCAGTGGGCCCCATCACTACGTCTATAAGCCCCTCGTATTCCACACAGTATTTCGACTTCCCGGGCGGGACGGCCCGGGCGAGGGTCCTATAGGGCAAGCGGGTCCCACCGATCGAAAGAAAAACGATCCTAAAAGTTTGGCGGGTAATCGAGTTTTAACGAGCATTCGATGTAAATTACGGACAAAGCTGACGTCAAAGTCAAGATCATGTCAGGAGCTCGACAAAAAGTCGGCATGATTCGGGTGATAAGCGTCCACAATTGATCTTGACTTGTCGTCAATTAGGCCGTAATTAGGCATGGAATAATCGTTAATTCTTGATAACTCGGTGTCATCTTTGGGAGTCGAGTGTGTAATTTGTGCCGGTCAGTCGAAGTCAGGCGCCGATCAATATCGGTCAAAGCCCGTGGTGGAAAATCGGCGGGACTTCGGCGATTAGGGTCCCGAAAGATATCGACTTTGTATGCCGACTAAGGCTTGAAAGGAAAGGTCTATACACAGGACGGGGCATGGCACGAGACCCGGACTAAAAACCAACCGGGTCTCGGGCAAAGTGTGTCACGGACAAGTGCGTAGTCGACACGAGGCTCCATGGGATGTTTGGGTAGTCCCGTGCTTGCACCGAGAGGCGTAATAAGACCAAACGGGCCGCTACAGAGATTTCCCCGGGTTAGGGATGTAGTGTGCAGTGTAAGGCCAAGTGCGCGTAGTGTGCAAGCAGTCTATCTTCTTTTTCTGAGTAAAATAGAAATTTTCGCATGTGTCTTAAAAAGTATGATGCATGCACAAAATGGTTTTTTTTTTGAAAACCTTCTTTTTTTTTGGAAAATCCTCTCTCTTTTTTTTTGAATTTTTTTGAAAAAATTTTTTTTTGAATTTTTTTTTTAAAACAAATAACACATAAGCACATAATTCAAAATTCAAGGCGACGGGTCCGATAGTCAAAATTTTGACTTTTTTTGAGGCGACCAAAACAACACAAAAATGTGAAAAAAACCAACACACACAACAAACGGTTTCAAATGCCGGGACGGAAGCTTGACCCTCAAAAGTTTTTTCCCTTTTATTTTTGAAAAGATAAAACTTATTCGATTTCCCCAGCAGAGTTGCCACTGTGATGATGTCCACCCGATTTTTCCTTTCTTTTTTTGAAAATCAAAACGGAGACGGAGTCGCCACGTCATTTTTATTTTAAGGGCCAAAACTTTGAAAAATGCCCAAGATTAGAGATTTGGGTTCGGAGGTCACGTTACACGCCGGGAAGAACGTTAGTGTTCACCCGGAATGCCTCGTAAAACGAGTCTTCCAAGCTTAAAAACCATTTGTGTGTGTGTGTGTGTGTGTTGCTTTGGCCAAAATAAGTTTAAACTGAGAAAACTAAAAATTGGGAACTCTTTGTAAGACATTAAACAAGTCCCACGATTTTTGGTATGATTTTTGGGTTGAGTTTTAGTATTCAAAAGATTTTTTGAAGTTGAAAACCAATTCTGCCAGAATGAAAAAGGCAGTGGACACTTGATTTTAAAATGGGTTTAAGGGCTTTAAAACTTCAAAATCTGGGGAAAGTCCAAGAATTAAAGTTTCTCAAAACACCTTAAATAAGGTTTCTTTAAAAGAACTTTTCCATTTGGATATGATTTGGTGGACCAAAACCTTCTGGAAATCTCAGATATGAAATCTGGATTTACAGAGACTGATGAACTGACCTTTAGGAAATAATTTGAAAAAGGGAGTTTTACTCATGCAAAAAATAAAGTAAAAATATTTATGGAAAGCTCTGGATGTTGGGTACAAAAAGTGTTTTGTAGTCAACACCAAATTTCAAGTTTCTGTGTGTCCAAAAAATTAGACCATGGACAGAGGTCTTAGAGAAAGGCTACTGGACAGCAACTTTCTCTTGAAGAAAAACATGATTTTAAAAGGTGTTTGGCATCCATGCTTGTCCCCATTTCCTTAGGCTTTGATTAGTAGTCACTAGACATTTTAGTGGTGATCTACTATATCAAGCCATCCTTAGGGTACATTAGGACTTAAGCATTTCATTTGCTTGGGAAGGGGAGATTTAGCTTGAAACAAAGATTTTTGTTGTATGAAAATGATTTTTGAAAACTCTTTTGAGTAAGAAATATTTTGGAAAAACACTTTTAAGTGAGTAATAAATGATTTAGACCTTTTAAATGGTCATCCATGTAAATTTATTCCAAGGTGACTACATTTTTAGGTCTAGCGAAGATGAACAACTTGATGAACAAACTACATCTTCAAAGTTTGAGATGCATGCATGGATGAGAGAATTTTAGGGTAAGGAGAAGGAGGTTATACCTATCTTCTTTTGTGTTTTGTGTTTTGTATTTTGAATGGATTCAAAGCTTGAATGTGTTTAGGGTTTGTGATTAGAGTTGGTCAAAGTGAAAACAAGTAGATAACACTTAAGTCCTCTATGTTTTCTCTCTAATCCTCCTCCTAAGGGGTGATTTAAGCTTGGGCTTGTGTATGTATGAGAGTGATTTGAGAATATTTTGAGTGAGTGGGATTTGGGAAAGATTCAAGAGAAAATGGTGGCAATTCAAGGGAATTTCCACTGTTTTTTCCCTATTTTTCGCCAAGGATTTGCTGTGAATTGTTGTTCTTTTTTTTTTTTTTTGAGACTGAAGGGCTCAATTTATAGCCCTCTGAAAATGTCAAAGATGTCCGCGCGGATTAAACCCTCAGCGTGCACTGTTCATTAATTACAGCTGCAGGCTTTGGACACAAAGAATATTTTCAAAAAATTCAAACTGGTTGCTGTTTTTCATCTTGCCAATTCGGGTTTTTTTACAATTTCTTTTCTTTTTAAGATTCTTTTCTTGGTTTAACCTTAAATAGCAATGCCTACTTTACCCTTACTTTGTTAGAAAGGTTAGGAATTGTTAGAAATATTAGGAATGTTAGGGCTTTCGTTAATTTTCTAACGAAAATACTAACGACTCAAATTGGAGCACTTACACTTACTGACTTGAGCGTCGGAGGGGTGTTAGCTACGCTAACACCCAACCCTAACATGAATTTATTTTGCAAGGTATACAACTTGAACAAACGGAGTAGGCTCAACATGTTAACACGCCAGTACGGCTCCAACATGTTGAGACCCTGTTTGGCTAGTCAAACATGTTGACACGCCAGGACGGATGATACATGTTTGAACCTGAGGAAGAAAAGTTCAACATGTTAACACGCCAGTACGGCTCCAACATGTTGAAACTTTAGCTGGAGAGGGATGGAACATGTTGACACGCCAGGATGGCTGATACATGTTCTGTTTCTTCAAACGTCTTACCTCTATCAAAGGTACATATTACATATGGTTAAAAGATTTACATCTTTTCTAAAGATTTAAGGTTTTGACACCTTCGCCTGGGCGCACGATTTCACACTTATTCAAGTTGTGACTACTGGTTGTAACATTATCATGTTACCTACTGCTTATAACATCAATGTGTTATCTAATGAACAAGCAAGTATTTATGAAAAACCTAAAATACTTCTTTAAAACTTAGAAATGTTTCCAAAAGATTTTTTGCAACTGAAGGATAAGTTGGGTAAGCCAACCAATCCTTTAAAAACCTAAGAAAGCTTGGAGTACTAGACCAACCTAGTACTCCCAAATAAATTGTCTTAGACTCTTATGAGCCATTACATACCCAAATAAAACTTGTTTTTGGGGACAGACCCCCCATTTGGTGCCCACCAATGGTGCGGCATATAAGCAAAAAATTATTTTTTGTTCCTCCTCCTTCCAAACTACTTATAAACTTTCAAATTTTTCAAACATTCTGGCCTGCTGCCGCCGGTGGTGCATTGGTTCCTTCTCTTGATCCTTTTCTTCAGCTTGAGTAACCACTGCGGTACTCAAAATGTTGTTAGCATCTTCAACCAATTGATTAATATTTTCAAGGGCCGGTGAGTCTACCTCTTCTCCATCTGCAGGTTCACCA
This sequence comes from Adenophora triphylla var. japonica, assembly GCA_022495995.1. Lineage (NCBI taxonomy): Eukaryota > Viridiplantae > Streptophyta > Magnoliopsida > Asterales > Campanulaceae > Adenophora > Adenophora triphylla. Next base: position 224,846 of record JAFEMH010003014.1, read on the forward strand.
TTGAAACATTCTAAAGTTCTCTTTTCCTCCTCCACATCCCAATTTGTAGCTTGTCTGTTCCTAAACTCCTCCATAAGTTGGATCCTTGCCTCCAACACTGTCTTGATGACATTGAACTTAAAATCTTCTTTTGATTCATCAAGCTCCTTCACATGTGCTTCATTTTCTTTCACCTTCTCAGCTTTTCAGCTGCCAACTCCTTCTCCAAAGTCCCATTAGCTTTCTTCAGTTTTACCACCTCATCAGCATACTTCTTGATTTCTTTCTTTCTTTCTTCAGCTTCGTGGCTACATTTAGCCGCCTTGATCTTCAAAATATCAACTTGATCCATAATAGGAATCATGATCTCTGAAACCTGTGAAAAAGAAGTGTTAATTCCCTATGAATTCCTTTTGTATAAGGTTCAAAATCTCTTTATTTCACCTTGTCGATAAACTCTGTCATCGCAGCTTTGAACTTCTCTTTTGTCTTTTCCATATTCACATCGCCACCCACATCTGTGGCCTCAGCCTCTGTCAATTTCCTCTTCTTGGTTTCCTCCTTCGTCTTGGACACTTTTGCTTCAGAGCTAGATACTGCAGAGTGGGGAGTTGGGGGCTTGTTATTTTTCTTCACAATCATCTTTGCCTTAGCGTCAGCCAGTAGGTCCGCAACGTTCACAGAGGTCTTAGAACGAGTAGCTGCGACAAAGGGATATAGTATTAAAACAACTTGAAAGGACTAGAATAAATTGGAGATAGGAAAAAACTTTAAGAGGTTTGTCAAACCTGTGGACATCTTGGTGGGATCAGGTAGAGCTTCTTCAGGGTTAAGTTCTTGATCAGGTAGAGCTTCTTCAGGGTTAAGTTCTTCTTCTAAATCTACAGAAAACAAGATCGGGAATTGTAACGATGTTGAATTCCAATTCGCGGAAAAAATTTGATTTTTCGTTTCTTTGAAAACCAAATAAAACCGGAAAACGGAGTCGCCACGCCATTTTTGTTTTAAAGGCCAAAACTTTGAAAAATGCCCGAAATAAGAGATTTGGGTTCGGAGGTCACGTTACACGCCGGGAAGAATGTTAGTGTTCACCCGGAATGCCTCGTAAAACGAGTCTTCCAAGCATAAAAACCATTTGTGTGTGTGTGTGTGTGTTACTTTGGCCAAAATAAATTGAAACTCAGAAAATTAAAAATTGGGAACTCTTTATTAGACTTTGAAAAAATTCCATGATTTTTGGTGTGATTTTTGGGTTGAGTTTTGGGACTCAAAGAATTTTTTGAAGTTGAAAAACATTTCTGCCAGAATGAAAAAGGCAGTGGACACTTGACTTTGAAATGGATTTAAGGGCTTTAAAACTTCATAATCTGAGGAAACTCAGAGAATGAAAGTTGTTCCAGACACCTTAAATAAGATTTATGTGAAAGAATTTTCCATTTTGGAAATGATTTGAGGGACCAAAACCTTCTGGAAATCTCAGATATGAAATCTGGACTTCCAGAGACTGAGGAACTGACCTTTAAAAGAAAATTTTGAAAAAGGGAGTTTTACTCACGCAAAAAATAAAGTAAAAATATGTCTGGAAATATCTGGATGTTGGATACAAAAAGTGTTTTGTAGTCAACACCAAATTCCAAGTTTATCTGTGTCCAAAAAATTAGACCATGGACAGAGGTCTTAGAAAATTGCTACTGGACAGCAACTTTCTTAAGAAGAAAAACATGATTTTAAGGGGGTTTGGCATCCATGCTTGTCCCCATTTCCTTAGGATTTGATTAGTGATCACTTGACATTTTAGTGGTGAATCAACTATATCAAGCCATCCTTAGGGTACATTAGGACTAAGCACTTCATTTGCTTGGGAAGGGGAATTTTATCCTTTGAAAATAAAGATTTGATGTATGAAAATGGTTTTTAGGATTTTGAAAATGCATTTGCAAGTAAGTAAGAACACTTTGGAGAGAATGTTGATCCTTGTAGAAGATCAACCATGGAGATGAACTTCCATGGTGATCTTCTTGGATCTAGGGCAAGAAGATGAACAAACTACATTTTGGAGTTTGAAAATGCATGCATGGATGAGAGAAATTTAGGGTAAGGAGAGGGAGGTTATACCTATCTTCCTTGTGTTTGTGTATGAAGCTTGAATATGTGAGTGTTTGAATTTGAGGGTGAGTGAGATTTGGGAAAATAATTAAGAGAAAAAGGTGACAATTCTAGAGAATTCTCACTGTTTTCTCCCTATTTTCGCCAAGGTGCAGTTGCAAATTGTGTTGTGGCTTTTTATTTCTGTGACTGAAGGCCTCAATTTATAGCCCTCTGAAAGTTCCTTTTATGTCCGCGTGGATCAAACCCTTAGCGTGCACTGTTCATTAATTACAGCTGCAGGCTTTGGACACAAGGAATATTTTTTTTAAAATTCAAATTAGGCAGCCAGTTTTTGTTCCAGCAGCTTCTATTTTTGGTTTTTGACCATTTCTTTTGCTTTTTTGATTCTTTTCCTTGGTTTATCTTGAAATGGCAATCCCTAATCTACCCTTGCTTGGTTAGAAATGTTAGGAATTGTTAGAAATGTTAGAAATGTTAAAACTTTCGTTAATTTTCTAACGAAAATACTAACAACTCAAATTGGAGCACTTACAGGAATGCCTTGAAAGACCTTATTAATGAATCCAACTCATAGATTTTCTTCACATTCTCCTCTGTACCCTCTTTTGCTGGAAAAAGCACGCTCAGCCTAGCAACTACGCCAAAGAAAATTCAAGTGATTAGTTAGCAGGTTATTAAGAAATATTAATAGAGTAAGAAAAATTATCTATACTACCTTGAGACCTTCACTTGGAAATTGCACCCTCCTCCGAAACCAGGATATTTCTCCTTGCAAAGAAAAATTTGTTCCTCCAACCTCTATCAGCAGGATCACAGTTATCATTCAAAAAAGGGGCTCCACCAGTCTTAACCCTAAGACCAAATCTCCCAGGGCCAAATCCCCTAATCTCAGTTGTATAAGCAAATTCTTCTAAACCAACTTCCAACTCAGTCTCCGCATTTAACCTAACTAGGGTTTGCAAGCACCTCCAGCCTTGAGGCATGATTTGGACATAGTTGAGTTTTGAGAAAACAAAAAACCTAGTAATTAACTTTGGGAAGGAAAATTTTAGGCCAATGACAAAGAGATATTCGGGAAAACACACCCAATTGGGAGAATAACATTCAGAGGTTAAGTCAGGATGGGTGAAAAAGACGGTTTCATATGGCATAGCGTGATTTTTCTTAATGATTTCTAAGTTGGCTTTAAGAATCAAACATTTTTCATTGTCCGGTTTTTTCAACATGTTTTGAGTTAAGAAACCCTCAGGAAAACCCTCGTCGCTTTCGATTATACTCACCTTTTTTCTTCCCATTTTTACAACTTGAGCAAGAAATCAAAGAGAAAGTTGAAAAAGAAAAGAGAAACTCACCGGAAAATTCCTACTTGATTTTCTCTCCGGTCTCCTTCCTTGGTAATTCCTCTCGAAAACCTCCTTGAAAGCTACCTTTTTGATTCTGTGAAAGGGAGAGTTGGGGAGGAGTCTTATTTATTTAAGGGAGAGGTTGGCAGCGGTTGGAAGTCTAAACAATCATGACCTTTGCTTTGGAAATCTTCAAAATCGTCCAATCAAAAAAATTTTCATTTAAAATCGCCGTGTACCTTTTACCATTTTGGCAAACTTTTTAAATTTTTTGTCTCTTTATATTCTTCATTTTAAATTCAAAAAGTTTGGGGGCAATTGTTGGGCCCTACGTTTTTAAATCAACTTGTTTACAACTTGCACCTAAAATCTTGGTACTAACAACTTGAGTTGTTCTATTACATCTTGATCATTTGCAGGTTGAACTATTGTTACGTTAACCCTATTTTTCAGGGAACGTGTCAAAGAAATTGAAGACCAATTCAAAGACGTCTCACCATGCAAATACCCAGCAACGGATCATTATCCCCTCAATCAACAAAATGGCGATAATGTCTCAACAAGATCAACCTCTTATCCGAGATTCTAGGCCTATTTTTTCTCCTTGTAAATTAGCCGTTATTTGAGGTATAAAAGGGGAAAAACACTGTATTTTGCACACACATTTTTTCACTAGCTTAAGCCCCCTTGTATACGCTCATAGCTCTGTAATCACAAAAATACTTAGTAAACTTTTGGTCAAGGTAGGTTCCTAAACCTCCCGGGGTTTTATGCCGGCGAACAAGTTGTTCAAGGGCTTTTCCTAGTCAACAAACAACTTGTGTTCATTTTTATTCAACCCGATAATCATTGTACCCTGATTCATATCACTTTAGTCATTTTTCTTGTCACTTGAAGCACTTGTTGAAATTTGACCAAAACAACCATCTTCTTCTTCTGGCTCAAACATGGAAGCCCTATTTTGCTGCCGTCCAAACCCCGAATCCCTATTTGTATTTTCGATTTTGTCAATGTGAGAACAAAAATACATGGCCTAGTAATATCTCAATGGCTAATTCTTGCCAGATTTAAAGAGAATTTGTTGATGATTAGTATAAATTAGAGTTGTCAATTCGAAAATACGGAAACTGAACAGAACTATGAAATTTCATAATTTTACGGGACGGGACGAGACATTCCGAATTTTTCGCGGGACAGATAATTCTTGTCCCGTCTCATCCCACTTCGGGACGGGATAATATGGGACAATGTGGGACAAGAAAATGCTAATATTATAAAACTAAAATCTAACTGAGATGATACCAAAACATTAAATTGAAAACATAAGATTAATTTTTTGCAATCCTACACGATAAAAACTTGTTAAATTCATAAAATAAATTAATCAACAAAAAAAAATTAATGGATGGTTGAAATAAAAAACTAAGAATTAAGTGCTAAAATATCTTTAAGATTAAAAAAATTAAAATTATAATTAAAATTATAAAAATGCGGGGCGGGACGTCCCGTCCCGACTTGTCCCGCGTCCCAAACGGGATGTCCCAAATAGACCTGCTTTTATACGGGATTAGAATATACTATCCCATCCCATCTCATTTGTATAATAGGATAGGACGTTCCGGAACGATCCCAAATTAAAGGCTATAGTGTTAATGCAGACTGTGGGTGTTACCACAGGTGCTATCACTGGCAGTTGGGTGTTACCCGAACTGTAATGAGTTGTAATTTAATAATTCTTTCCATATTATTTTATATCCTAATGTCTAATATTATTTGCAAGATATATGTGTTTTTTGGTCCATATTTCAGGTTAATATATGGTTGGATTAATTGCTAGAAACAAGGAAGAAGTTGGAGAAGGAGTTACACGTAAATAGGAGATTTACGTGTAACTATTGCTTGGTCCATATTATTTGAAGAAGGAATAAAAACGTGGGAAGACCAAGTCATGGAGTTGTTGCTGATTATTTGAAGTGTACAATACAAAGAAAGCAAGAGAGTACAAGGTGATAAAGCATGGACTTGGGCTTCAAGAAATCGGTTGCTACATTCTAGGGAAGTTGGCGAATGATGAGGAATTCAAGCCAAGAAATCTCTCCACTCCTCACACACGATCTGAAGGTCCAAGGCTGTTATTTTGGAGTAGCCTCCAAGGCATTGGAAGGCTATAAATAGGCTAGGTGTGTTTCATTTGAAGTAGGCCAAATATCAAACACACACACCATAGCACAAGAGAGACAAAGTTCTTTGGTTCGCATATCCTTCCTCCCTTGTGATTCTAGCTTAAACACGAGTGTTTAAGAGAGTGTTGGCTAAGGATAGGATTCGTTCTTTGTCTCATTTAGTTCCATAGAGCATTATCATTGTATTAGCAATAGGGAACTTTCGGCTTTGTAATTTTGATATATTGATTATAAAGTCTTCGCCATCTAGGCACACTCAAGTTATATATTTATATAACTTGAGAAAATTATATCTTGTGTTATTTATTTCCTGCACAAAGTTTTTATAAATTATTTATTTTGGTGTGTGTGTGTCTTTGTCCAGTCGATGTGTTAACCAAGGTGTTGGGTAACATCTACGGTAACATCTCTTTCCGGTGAAGCCATTGACAATTTCAATTGGTATCAAGCGAGTCACTTGACGATACTAAGTGCTTGGTCTAGGTGTCATGGCTTATGATCCGGCTAATCCTAATAATAAGCGTCTTCCTGTGTTAGATGGCTCGAATTATTGTTATTGGAAGATCCGTCTACGCTCGCATATCAAATCAATTGATCTTCGAGCATGGCGATCGATAACAAATGGTTACTCCTTACCAATGTTACCTGCTTGATGAAGATGGTGACGTACAAGTCAAACACGAATCGAGAATGGAACATGGAAGAGATCAACCAAGCTAGTTTCAATGAAAAGGCACTTAATGCCATTTTTGAGTGGGTTGATATGCATATTTTCAAACTTATTCAAAACAACGGTTCCCTTTACTTGAAAAGAAGCATGGGATATTTTACAACGTTTTTGTGAAGGTGATGGCGGTGTGCGTGAAACTAAGCTTAGGGGTCTTACTAGCGAGATTTGAAAGATTAAGGATGGGTGAAAATGAAACTATTCCTTCTTATTTTGAAAAATTATTTGATATTGCTAATGAGTGTCAATTGTTGGGTGAACCTTTTACCAACAAACAACTTGTCTCAAAAGCAATTAGAACCCTTCCTGAGCATTTTAATATGAAAGTTTCATCTATTGAAGAGGCTCACAATCTTGCAACTATGGATATCAATTCTTTAATGAGTATTTTGAAAAACTTTGAGTTAAATCTCTTAGATCAAAGTGAAGCATCTAAAGGGAAAAATGTTGTTTTGAAAACTCAAGCCTCGAGTTCTTTGGATGAAAACGAAGATGAGGTTTTTGAAGAAATTGATGAGAATGCTAGTGTTGCTTTACTTGCTAGAGAATACAATTCTATGGTTAGAAAGTATAACAATGAAAAATGCGAGGTGAAAGCAAAGGAGAAGCAAACCAAGGTCTATGATTCGATGCCAAAAGGACTTTCCCATCTAACCCAAAGTTGAACCCAAGAAGAGCATCATCGGATCGGTTAAGGTCTGATCCAAAGCACATTGAATCCATTCAATGTCATGCTTGCTCGGGTTGGGGTCACTATTCCAATGAGTGTGCAAATACTCTAAGGAAGAGAGGAAAGAACCTATGGGTTTCTCTCGGTGATGATGAGGATGAAGGACCATCTCGGGAGGTAGAATACGATCAAACAACCATGTTTGTCACGGTAAGTAACACGGAAAAGGACGGTGTTACCCAAGGTGTTATCCGATGAGATAACATATGTGATCACACCCGACAGTATGATGAATTATGTGATAATAATGCTTTGTTTATTTTGTTAGCTCTTCTAACCCCGATACGGGAAGTACACAAGAGGATGAGCGAGCAAAGATGATCTCATTTCCGGATTAAAAGACCTTTACGAGGCATTGCTCGTGGAATGGAAGAAAGAGAACAATTTGGTTAAGTCCTTAACCAAGAAGAATGAAGGACTCCAGGCCTATGTGACTCATATGGAGGTTCAAGCAACAAAGAGAGAAATCGAGCTTGAAAGAGTCAAGGGCAATTTGACTCTAGCCGAAACCACCTTGAAGAAGCTCAACACCTTTGGATCTACCAAATTGGATGAGATCTTGAACTTAAGTACACCTCTCGGAAGCGAGTATTGGTTTTCAAGAATCTTTGAATAGTATTCTTTCTACTTTGTCTATGAATGATAATGAGAATTGTTTTGTTAAGGAGCGGTTTTTTTGACAAAGATTCTTCTTCAAAAGAACCATGTGACAAAGGGAAGGTGTGTCAATCTTGTCACACACGGACATTTTAAAAATAAATGCCATATTGTTTCTAAAAGCATCCGAGTCCCTTGGTGTTACACGAGGTGTTGCCCGGCACACGGGATAACACACCCAGTCGAGAATGGTAAAAATTCAAAAAAGGTGTGGAAACCAAAAGCTAATCGAAATGTGATGTTGTGTACCTTTGCTTTAAAAACAAATATTGAAGGTTCTTGGTACTTTGATAGTGGGTGTTCACGTCGTATAGCGGGAACAAAATTGTTTTTAAAAGACTATGAAACAATTCATGGGGGTAGTGTAACTTATGGTGGTGGGAGCAAGAGTAATATCATTGGGAGAGGGACACTAAATGTGTCCGGATTTCCAACCTTAAAGAATGTCTTACATGTTGATGGACTTGTAACTAATTTAATTAGTATTAGTCAACTTTGTGATGACAACTTAGAGGTGAAATTTAATAAAGATACTTGTGAAGTTTATGACAAGATTAACAATTGTGTAATGGCTTTACAAGATCTAGTGATAATTGTTATCTTGTTGAAGACAAGCAAGTATGCCATTCGGCAAAACTTGATAACACTACATTGTGGCATCAAAAGTTGGGACATGTTCACTTTCGTAACATAGAAAAGATTGTTAATCTAGATCTTTGTCCAAGGCATTCCTAGTCTTGATCTTAAACAAAAAATTGTTTGTGAGGATTGTCTCAAAGGGAAACAAACTCGTGTTACCCGTAGGTCTTTGCCAAACACAATGAGCAACACAACTGGTACTACACATTGTTTTCAACTCTTGCATATGGATCTAATGGGTCCACTTGAGATAGAAAGTTTTGGGGGCAAGAAATATACTTATGTCATTGTTGATGATTTTTCACGATTTACATGGGTTTATTTTTTAAGGGAAAAATGCGAGACTTTTGAAAAGTTCAAAATCTTGCACTCTAAGATCAAAACATGTTTTGTGCTTCAATTTTTCGAATTAGGTCCGATCATGGGAGGGAATTTGAGAATGTTTCTTTTTCAAATTTTTGTGAAAGAAAAGGTATTCACCATGAATTTTCACCCAAAAACACCTCAACAAAATGGGGTAATTTGAAAGGAAGAATAGGACTTTACTTGAAATGACTCGTGTGATGTTATTTTCAAAAAGAATTTCGAAAAGATTTTGGGCGAGAGGCACTAAATACGGCTTGTCACACGGCCCAATAGAGTTTTCTAAGACCCGGCACAACCATGACTCCATACGAAATTTTGAATGATAGAAAACCAAAAGTTCATTATTTTCATGTCTTTGGTTGTGTGTGTTACAATCTCAATGATCGGGACTACTTAGCAAAATTGGACTCTAAGAGTGATAAGGCCATTTTTCTTGGTTATGCTTCAAATAGTCGTGCATATAGGGTATTTAATCTAAGGCTAAAAACCATCCAAGAATCCATGAATATTGTTTTTGATGATCACTCAAGTATTGCGGGAGAAAATGTTCAAGAGACACCCTTGGAGCCGTTGGAAGAAGTCGTCCGAGGAAGGTGTTACCACGGGTGTTACCACGAGTGCTAACAGCGATAGTAACACGAAGCGAGCGGTGTTACCATTGATGAGATAACACCTCATATAGCATCGATTCCGATCCAGCAAATGAAGATCAAGAAGGAGTTGAAACGAGGGTTCACGAGAATGTGAGAAGAGATCCTCCACCTAGAATCGGTAGGAATCATCCTGACCCAAGTAATTGGGGAGGTGAATGAGGGTGTACAAACAAGACTTATGAATTCCATTAGTGACCGTGACATGGTAAGGTATGTGTGCATGTCCACCACATACTCAAAGGTAACATACTCTTGTTTTACTTCATCTGTAGAACCTAAAAATGTGATTGAAGCTTTAAAAGATAATTTTTGGATTCAAGCAATGCAAGATGAACTTGATCAATTTGCTCGTAACAATGTTTGGTCTTTAGTACCCCGTCCCTCAAACACTAATGTTATTGGGACAAAATGGATTTTCAAAAATAAGACCAATGAGTATGGAAACATTGTTAGGAACAAGGCTCGTCTTGTGGCTCGAGGCTATACACAAGTGGAAGGTATTGACTATGACGAGACCTTTGCACTGTGGCTAGAATTGAGGCAATAAGACTTTTATTGGCCATTGCTTGTTTTCTTAAAATCACATTGTTTCAAATGGACGTCAAAGCGGCCTTTTTAAATGGATACTTAGATGAGGAAGTTTTTGTTGAACAACCAAAAGGCTTTGAAGATCCATTTCAACCGGACCATGTGTATAGACTTGATAAAGCTCTTTATGGGTTGAAGCAAGCTCCACGTGCATGGTATGGTAGGTTAACTAGTTTTTACTAGAATATGGTTTTACTAGAGGAGAAGCGAGATAGGACTTTATTCATTCTTAAACATGGAAAAGAACTTGTCGTGGTTCAAATCTATGTTGATGACATAGTATATGGCTCTACATCAAAAACTTGTTTAAATGATTTTGTAGAGGCTATGACATCAACATTTGAAATGAGCATGATGGGGGAACTTAACTTCTTTCTAGGCCTGTAGGTTAAGCAATCATGTGAAGGGATTTTCATCTCCCAAGCAAATATGCAAGGAACCTGGTGAAGAAGTTTGGGTTGGAAGGTTCGAAGAGCTCAAAAATTCCTATGAGCACTTCTCTCAAGATTGGAAAAGATCAAGTGGGAGAAGATGTTGATCTAACCCTATATCGTTCCATGATTGGTAGTCTCCTTTACCTTACTTCTAGTCGCCACGATTTGATGTACGGTGTGTGTGTATGTGCTAGATATCAATCCCAATCCTAAAGTGTCTCACCTAAATTACGTGAAAAGATCATTAAATATGTTTCTGGAACTAGTGATTTAGGGATTTGGTATAGTAAAGATACTAATACTAATTTAGTAGGCTTTAGTGACTCGAATTGGGCAGGGGATATGGATGATAGAAAAAGTACAAGTGGGGGATGTTTTTACTTGGGAAATAATTTAGTATCATGGTATAGTAGAAACAAAATTGTGTTTCATTATCCACAATGAATCGAGAATATGTAGCGGTGGTAGTTGTTGTTCACAACTAATTTGGTTAAAACACATGCTTGATGATTATGGTCTTGATAGCAATATTTTGACCTTATCTTGTGATAATTTGAGTGCTATTAATATTTCCAAAAATCCTGTACAACACTCCCGTACTAAACATATTGACATCCGTCATCATTTTTTAAGAGATATGGTAGATAAAAAGATAATAAATATAGAGCATATTGATACAAAGTATCAACTTGCTGATATTTTCACAAAACCCTTAGACCATGATAGATTCTCTAGTCTAAAGAGATCTCTTGGTCTTTGCATTCTCTAAAAATTGTCCTCTGTAGTAAGGTGTTACCATGGGTGCTAATAACACCTGGGGTAACACATGTATACTAGTGCATATTTTTTGCTAGTTTGGTTTTATTCTCTCTGCTGTAAGGGTTCCCATAGTTCTGTGAGCTATGAGAGTTCTCACGGCTGCACATGCTGACCTTTTGTTGTGGTAGGATAGCACCACTGAATAACACACTTGATAAAACTCCCTTCATATGCTTAAAGTGACAAAGTCACTAATTTTTTTTATATAAATAAAAGGCAAAGGCATTTATCCATACTATTCTCTCGAGCTCGGGGCACGGTGTTCGGCTGACGATGTACTCTTGCCAATGAGAATGTATGAGGTGATTTATGCTAAGTATTAGGGACATGGAGTTCGCTACTACAGTGTACCCTACTTGAAAGGCATAAATCACTTGGTCTTTACACTTGAAATAAAACTCGAAGCACGGAGCTCGTTACTACGATGCTTTCTTGTTTAAAGAAGTGTAAAAGAATTTTATAAATTGCTATGCCTCGTGGTCTAACAAGCTTGTTATGCCTAAAGTGTTTAAAATGCTCAGCTTATTATGCCTCAAGTGTTTGAAACTGAATATATTTATCAAGGGATTTTTATCTTATGTGTTATCCTAGATGTTACCATCATTGCCATTAACATATTTGTATGTGCTATATTATGTTTTTTATTTCTTTATTTTCGGTTCAGTTAATTAATTTTTTAAACTTTGAAAGTCTTTTTATTGTTTAAGAGTTTTAAAAGTTTGAAAAAGTCTTTAACTAACCAATTTATTCTTGATAAACAACTCAAATATCTAAGTCCTAAAATTTAGGGATTTGATTTTCAAAAACCATATGGACTTGGTATATTTGTATTTGTTTATTATTTTTTTTATATATTTAAAAATTCAAAAAATTAAAAAAAAAATTATTTAAAAAAAAAAAAAATATATTTTTTCAAAATAATGGCCGGATGTCTTTATTTTTGTGAGGAGTTTTGTACTTGTTTTTCTTGTGGCCTAGAAAATAGGGGGAGTAAATATTGTAGTTATTTTTGTGTGGCTAGAAATAAGGGAGGTTAGGTAAATATTTAATGTAATTATTTTTAGTGGCTAAAAAATAGGGGGAGATTAATTAAAATAGGAGATAATTAGAGGAAGTAGGATAAGTCTTGAAAAATTAATTCCTAATCTAATTCCTATTTTTTCTCCTCTCTCTCTAACCGCCCTAATCCCCTTCTCTCTCTACACGGTAAATACCCCTTCTCCGTCACCGTCAATCTCTCTCTCTCAAACCTTCTAAAATCAAAACCTTCCAAAATTCCAAACCCTTCCTAAACCCTAACCATGGCAACTCCTTCCAAAAAGCAATCCACCCCTTTGGAGGTATCTCCGGGCGTTGGTTCAAGTGGTCCTAGTCTCTTGGACACTTCGACCACCCCTCTCAATGTGTCTCCGGCAATGACAATGTCGGTTGATGATCCTCCTTTGGTGACAACAATGGCGCAACCCTTGCCCATTGTGACCTTACCACCTCTTCCACCCGTTCCATCAACCAAAAAGCCAAAAAGAAAAGCCATTGCTCACAAATCCTCGGCACAACCCGTCAAAAAGAGGAGCTCAAGTAGGCTCACTGCAATGAGGCACAAAGGGACCTCTAAATCCAAAGACATCCTCCGATCCTGTTGAAGTTTCGAGGAGTCTTCACTTGGTCTCTCCTCGGCTCATGTTTCGGATGAAGACTTCCATGCCGTCTTTGAAAAGAGCCATTACTGTTGAGACATTTGAAGATTGGGAGATTGAGGAAGAAGAACCCTTGTATGAAGTTAAGAAAAGAAACATTAAAGGCAAGAGCAAGTGGGTCTTTGTCAAAGATGTTACCCGAAAAGCCGCAACACCCAAGGTAACATCCTCTGTTTCTAAAGCTTCAAAGTCTTCGATTAGTGAGTTTGCATATTACGAATCCTCCGATTTCCTTGAGAAAGAGTTTGATGATGTGAATCTTTGCTTTTCCAAAACCTTACTTCTCATTGGAGTTTTATCGAAAAGAAAATATGGAGTTTTGGTTAAGGCATAGTGACACGAAAATTCTCAAGGAAAAGCACATTGACGAGGTTGATTTCAAAAGCATGGTGTATTTCAGTTCTTGGAGGATAGAAATTTTTTGAAAGCTAACTTGCATCCTTCGAAATTTGTTGAAGCTATAGTCAAAAATTTCTATGCCAACCTTCATGCCAACCTAGATAATGAAAAGTCCGATCAATTTGGAAAGGTGTTTTTAAGGAACAAAATTTTTTCTATTACTCCTTATTTGATCAACAAGACTTTAGGACTCCCAAATTTGGATGATGATGGTCCTATTGTTCATAAGGATGAAATTGCTAGGTTTATCTCTCATGATGTCGTGCATGAATGGCCCTCCAATCCTAATCCCAAAACCAAAGTTCATTTTCTTGCTTCCCGTCTCACTTCACTCTTTGCCGTGCTTCACAAGCTTTGCATATTTAATTGGGTTTCTACTTCTAACGAGCAATATGTGACATTGCAACAAGCTGAAATCTTGTATAAGTTAGGAAAGAATCGAAGAGTGAACTTGGGTAGATTGATCTTCAAACATTTGGCTTCGTGGGGTAGAAGAAAAGACATTACTATGTTTCCTTACCCTTCTTTAATCTTCCAAATTTTGAAATCTCAAAAATTGCCCATTGAAGAGTCGGATGAGTATACACCCGATCTTGATCTCTATGCTATAGATTCCCGGTGACTAAGAAGAATACCAAGAGTGTGAGATACACAAGTGATCTTCCTTGGTCAAAGATAAATGAATTTGGGTCAAGTGATGCGGTTTTACGCTAAGGGTGTTACTCAATCTGTTACCCCAAATGTTACTCCGAAATCTCCAAGTTTTCGAGTACGAGATGCGGCTCATGTTCTTGCTAATGTATACAATTTGTTGGGGAATGCTTCACCAACAATACCAAAGACCACTGATTTTGGCGTTTCTCCACAAACAAACTTCTACCATTTCCGAGATTGTGCAAGGTTGGACAAAGCTCAAGGAGATTACGGAATGAATTCATCCGGCGAGGTTTCTTCCCAAAGCTGGGGGAGTTGATAGTGCTGATGGAGCTGGTCCAAGTGGTGGTGGTGTTGGAGATGCCGGTGGTCTTCTTTGCGAGATGTTTCGATGGTGCTGACTTAGATGCTTTGGAGATGAAGAAGGGGATGATCGGGAGGAAGATGAAGGCGATGATGAACGAGAAGAGTGAGTACAATACATCGCCTGAAGGTTGATGTTGCCGCTCTTATGGTTATGATATTTTTGGTGGTTGAAAAACAATTTACTTTTATGTTTTTATTTGGAACATGTTTTAAATACTTTGGTGGTTTGTTTTATTTGCTTATGGTGCTTAAACTTTTAGGGTTGTTTTGAACATGGAGTAGCTTAGTAACTTTGATTTATCTTTGGTACTTTAGGTTACTAGTTAGTTGGAAAACTTATTTTGGAAAATATGTTTTGATAACTAGTATTTTTGTGATAAATCATTGTAGTTGTTAATGCCTTGATTATGGGGAGTTGATAACTATGAAGTTGCTCTGGATGGCTAACAATATCTTGCGGGGATCGGCACTTTAGAGTTTGGAAAGAAATTATAAATTATGGGGGAGATTGTTAATGCGGTGTGGGTGTTACCACGGGTGCTATCATTGCTTGATTGGGTGTTACCCGAACCGTAATGAGTTGTAATTTAATAATTCTTTCCATATTATTTTATATCCTAATGTCTAATATTATTTGCAAGATATATGTGTTTTTTGGTCCATATTTCAGGTTAATATATGGTTGGATTAATTGCTAGAAACAAGGAAGAAGTTGGAGAAGGAGTTACACGTAAATAGGAGATTTACGTGTAACTATTGCTTGGTCCATATTATTTGAAGAAGGAATAAAAACGTGGGAAGACCAAGTCATGGAGTTGTTGCTGATTATTTGAAGTGTACAATACAAAGAAAGCAAGAGAGTACAAGGTGATAAAGCATGGACTTGGGCTTCAAGAAATCGGTTGCTACATTCTAGGGAAGTTGGCGAATGATGAGGAATTCAAGCCAAGAAATCTCTCCACTCCTCACACATATAGTATAAATGGTCTAGTGTGGGAGGGTTCCGTTATTCTTTTTTTTTTTTTTTTTGTTTTTAAGGATAAATTCTAGTGAAAAGACATACTCCCTTCCCTCCGTTCCCAACCTAAATGCACACTTTGATTTTTCACGTAAATTAAGAAGGGAGTATTATATTGAAAGTGTTGTGAATGTGAAAATAAAAAAGAAGAGAGAATGAGTGGAGGGAATACTAAATTATAATGGTGTTGTGAGTATTAAAATAATGTAGGAGAGAGAATGAGTGAAGGAAATAGTAAAGATTCTTTTTCATTTTAGGAAATGTGCACGTAGATTTGGGACACCCAAAATGAAAAGTGTGCACTTAGATTGGGAACGGAGGGAGTATATGTCTCTTAAGTACTCCCTCCGACCTAGCCTAGTGTACACTTATTTCCCTTTTGGTCCGTCCCAGCCGAGTGTAAACTACCATAAATGACGAAGGTTTTAATATTTTATATTCTCCCTACCCCACCCACTCATTCTCTCTCTTCATTTTCCACCATACAATTTATTCAATCAACCTACTATTAATTCCACTCATTCTCTCTCTTTATTTCCTACCACACATTTTCATTATCTTAATAGTATTTCTTAGTTATTATGCCCAAAATCTTGGTACACACTTGGGTGGGACGGAGGGAGTATGTCATATATAAGTGACGCATTACATACTTTTCCTTAAATTTTGAACACAACATCCAAATTTATTTGTACCTTATTGAAACAAAAACACAAACTTAATAATCAACTTGTAATAAATGTAAATTCGATAATTAATTGAAATATCTTGTATGACTCAGCAAATTAATCTTACTGATCTCAACCTAAAAAGCATTGACCCTGCAATTAACAAGGTGAGAACACTCTAACCATGAACTAGTCTTGAGAATTTGAACTATTCAATTGGTGACATATCAAATTTTAAAAATATTCTAAATAATATCCTTAATTAAATTTTATGTTTGCCATATTTGTCCAAGTTTTGTGCTTTCTACAATTTTTTTAGTGTTCAAAACATTAACAAATAATTGCAGAGGTCATCGTTAAGAGCTTGATGGCACAATTTCATTCTACTATAACATTTGTTGACGACGGTGTCTGGCAACTGTTATGTCTGTGTATAATTTTGGTCTAATATGGAGATTAATTATGAAAATATATGCTTTACAAGTCATCGGTAGTTAGAATTTCCGGTTATAATTGATGAAAAATACTAATTAAATTCGGGAGAAAATTTTGATATTTTAAAGATCGGAATATCTCAATAACACAACAAGTGTCTTCCGTCATAAAATAAAATAGATTAACGAATGTCTTTTCTGTTAGAGACATTATTTTATATCGAAAATTGACGAATCTTGCTTATATTATAAAAAAAAATTGAGTCACTTCCTTTAGCATCAATTGATTCTAAGGTACAACCTCACACTTTAAAATGATATTAGAGCATGCTCACTACATGTACAGACCCAAACAACCACAATTTCGCTCTTCGCCATTCTGTTAATAAGTACACATTGTAAACCTTGTCCAAGCCCAACTACACGTGATGGGTATTTTAGAGACATTATCCTATATCGAAAATTGACGAAATCTGCCTACAACATATAAATATATGAGTTTTAAGGTGCACTCAATTTCAGAATTTAAGATATTCCATCATAAAATAGATTGAGTTCATGATCATGTATCTTATTATAATATGTGTTGTATATTGTATCGTGATAATAATAAATAATAAGCGTTACACTTTCATATTTTTGGTTCATTAAAATAAATAAATATTATATATTAAATAATTTTAATGCAACTTTTTTATGATTCAAATATTGTACAAATTCCTTGAAAAATTGACCAGTCAAATGAAAACTTATACATTTATTTATTATTTTTATTTTAATATATACTCCCTCCGTCCCGGTAATTGCTTCACCCTTTTGGGTGGACACGCAAATTAAGAAAATTGGTGAGTGGAGAAAATGTTGTGAGTGTAATAGTAAAATAGGAGAGAGAATGAGTGGAGGAAATAGTAAATTTGAAAAATGTTGTGAGTGTAATAGTAAAATAGGAGAGAGAATGAGTGGGTGGAATAGTAAAGATTCTTTGCCATTTTAGGAAAGGTGAAGCTTTAAACGGGACACCCGCTTTGACAAAAAGTGAAGTTATTAATGGGACGGAGGGAATAGTTTATTGAGTTGAGTAATTATAATGGATAGTTGGAGTGAGTCATGTGATAAAATAATTAGTGTTCTAGAATTTAGCATGTCAGATGCAAGGCCTTTTATACAAAATGTCAAATTCTCACGTAGCTCTTTGTCAGTTTTGGACTAATATTCCTTTGTTGTTGTTTTTAAATGAAAACAAAATCAACTTATTGTTACACTATGGATATTATTATAAATTAGTGTTTGTTGATTAATAAAATAAACCTCAACCCCAAAAACTATATTTTCAACTTACAAATTGTAATTTTTACCTCTCACTCGTTAAACTCACAACATTTACTTTACTATTCTTTCGTTGTACTCGAAAAGACACAAAATTTCATTTTAGACGTGTTAATTTAAAAATGCACACTCCCAAAATGATTTTTTTTTTGAAAACTTCTTTATTCATTTGATCCACTTGTTATATTTATAATAAGGGCTCGTTTGGTAGCCTGATAGGATTAACCCATATTAATAGGGAGGAGGTTATTAATTCAGAGATTAATAATATCATCCTTTTTTTTAGGATAAATAAGAAGGGAATAAGAGGTGTTCAGATGCTTATCTGGATTGTATTTTGGATAATTACTACAATTGCATTTAATCTATTAAACATATTTTTATTGAACTAATAATCCTATTCAATCATTTATCGACTTACCAAACGGTCCTAAGAGATTAAATTCTAGGCGTAATACTTGTTAAACCCATAATAACGGACTCCATTATATGCTTGACAAGTGTGCAAATTTTTCTAAATTCCAAATCATGGTTGAGCTGCCTTGGTTAGCTTTGGTTACTATTGAACGGTAAGATATTTTTTACCCTAAATCAATTTACCCTAATAAATTAGAGAAAGTCAGACTTTCCTCCATCTTCTCCATTACAGTTCAATTTCTTCTCTGTTCATTTATCGATCTTTCGATCGTTCGTCTTCTCCAACGATGATCAATAGTAATTTCTCCGCAATCTTAGCAAGTTTTGATGCGCCCCGAACTGAGGTCCTACTTGGCCCCACGTCGGGACACGCTCTGAAGACGCCTTTTTAAAAAAAAAAAACTTTCAAAATATCCTTTTTAAAAGTTAACAATTTCAAAAATCTGTTTAGCGTTAAGAAAATTTTCCTAACTTACCATTAAAGGTAAAATCATTCAACTTCAAAAGCTAACTCACACCCCTTTCAAATCATTTACAAACCGCACACAAACTTATTTACAAACCAACATAGTCAAATGAAAAATATTTACATCCCTTTAAAAGTTCAAACTTCATAACATACATTAAGTCTAGGAATACTACCCAATGTTATTCATTTATATAATGTAACCTTACAATATACCTTTCTCAAAACAATCCCAACTAGGCGCCCTCTCGGGGCTCAACGTGTCCTAGCCCCTGGCTCGGCTCTATCTATGAAAGCAATAAAAGGAGGGGGTGAGAAAAATCTTAGCAAGTTATTATATATGCAACAATATGATATGCAATAACATTAGGAAAGCATATAACATCAAATCATATATATATATATATATATATATATATATATATATATATATATATATCACATTCTTATCACACAAAGAAAGATATATATATATATATACATATGTATATATGTATATATGTATATGTTTATATATATGTATATATATATGTATATATATGTATTTATATATATATGTATATGTATATGTATATATATATATATATATATGTATTTATATATATATATATATATATATATATATATATATATATATATATATATATATATATATATATATATATAACATAAGTGCAATAATGTAACACTTAGAAGGATACTAAGCCAAGGTTTCATCCTCAAAAGGATATCACGATATGAGCAGCATCAACAGCTGAAGAAGCGATTCCGGAACCCAATCACAGTAACAATAAATGGGACTTTGACACAAAGTCATACCCAATAGTGCAACTAGACTTCCCTTGAGCTAGTTCACTACCCCCAAACCATGGCCAATGGCTGGACAAAAAGGGAACCAGTGTATGGATTATAACGAACTCGGCTCGGGTGCCATTATAATCCCATAACACTGCCCAACAAACAAGTACCAGCTGGACTGTCAATTATAAGCACAGTAATCACTACTTGCTTAAGCAACCCAGGGATTATTCCAAAGCAGGAAACCATACCAATAGCATATCAAAATGATAGCAACATGATAACAAGTATCAATCACAAGTAGCACAATGGCTAAACACCCTTGAACCAATTCAATTAAACTTAGGATTCCAAAGTAGGGAACCTTAATCAAGCCCATCATAAAGATGTCAAAACAAGGTAAAAGGTGTAACACATAAGGTATACACACGTATAATAACCATTCAAGGATGTAACTTCAATCATATGATGATAATAAACAAGTTAGGTCCAATGGTTCCAACCCACTTTAACCAAACAGTTAAACATCTTCTAATTATCACAATTGGTATATTGAGACATAATGTTATTGTTCATATGTTGTACTTCAATCATAGTATTCAGTTGGTTGACATAGGAGTTATAAAATTGAACTTACCTTGCTTTGAAAACAGTTCAGCAAAACAGGGCAGGTGATGTAGGAGGAATTGGGGATGGAATTCACGGCGGAGTAACACAAAGCCAACAACCCAGGCGGGCTCCTCATCCAGCTTCAGGCGGCCGCCTCAAGGTGGAACTAGCAAGGTCTTGGCTGCGGACGGCGAGGCAGGCGCATGACAATTTCCAAGCGGGCGCCTCAATTGACGGGAACACTGAAGATTATTTGCGTTGTTTCATTGTTTGCTGAGTTTGGGTTATTTAATTAGGGGGTATTTTAGTCTTTGTTTTGATATTTCGTTTTAGGGTTTGTTTTAGGGTTTAGAGATAGTATTTAAACATCTTTTAGGCTTGTAAAACTTAGTTTTTTGATATTATTAATTTCAAGAGTTTTTCTCTTAATTCCTGGTGGATTCCAGATTACTGCTGGTGGATTCCAGTATTGTGTTTGAGGATTCTTCGCTTGAAGAGTTCTTGTGATTAGTGCGCTAATCACGAAATTTATCGGCTTCCGTGCTGCGTCAGTTGGTATCAGAGCAGGCTTACCCTGTCTTTTCATCACTGATTCGTTATGGGGGATCAAGTAGCAAGATCTGATGACGAGGTTATTCACGAAATAGATCGTCGATTGGATCGTGCTCGACAACAAGAACAATATTTTCTAGTGTTAGAGGAAGAAGAACTCGACGAAGCGGACAAGCATAATCGACGTGTGCAGAAATATAAATCAATCAGAGATCTGAATCGAGCATCAAGGGAGCGAGTGCTTAGGCGAAATGGCATAGGATGGAAGCCAAATTTTATGCCGACAAGGCCGATCAACCGCACCGCCAAGATTCGAGCGAAAGCGCGTAGATCTGCAATAACCACCGCTATTGCTACGTTGAACGACGATTTCAAAGGAGAGGAAGTCATTCAGCAATCCAAGGAAGCAGTACAGGGCAAAGTATAAATAATCGAAGATGCGCCAGTTGAAGCACTCGCAAGTGAGGAAGTAGAAAAAACTGATGTGATTGCTGAATTAGAAACAAGCATTCAAGGAGCAACGGAGCCAGTAGCTGATGATGTATCAAATTCAGCAGCTCCTTTTGCTGAACCTGAGGTAACAATTGAAGACAAGAATATTGAACCTCCGGTAAGTATTAAGGTCCATGAGCATGCCCTAGTTGAGCCTGCCTGGGTTGTTGGCTTTGTGTTACTCCGCCGTGAATTCCATCCCCAATTCCTCCAACATCAGTAGGGAACGACTCGTGCCCCAGGGCACGACTCGTGACCCTTAAAAACCCCCTCTGATACAGTCGTCCAAGCAAGGCACGACTGGGCACGACTACTAGGCACGACTCGTACCCTCAGCAAAACTGCAAAAACAGAGCTGAACTTCAGCAACTCCAATTTAAACATTCCAAGCTAATTTTTCTAGCTTAAACAAACTTACTAAATCCCAACTTTCAGTTCCATGCATCCTAAAATGATCCCAAACTCTTTTCAAATAAACCAAAGCCATCCTTTTACCATTTCAACTCACACCAAAATCATTTCCAAGTTAGCCAAACCAACTTACCATTTCAAAACACACTCAAAACCATTTTTCAATTAAATCAAAGCCATTTCACCATTTTCATACTTTCAACTCAAGCAAAATTGGTCCAACACATCATGAAATAATTATTCAACCCTAATATCACTTTCAATACTACATGAGCATGAATTGGAAAGAAAAATATAATAACTTACTTGAAATTAATTTAAAACTTGAAAAACTTTAATCGGAAGGAAATGTGCTCCTTCTTCTCCCAAACACAACAAAACGAACGGATCGTCGAAGGGATTTTTCTAGAATTATTTGGAGAATTTTAAGATGAAGAACAAGGGTTTGGCTTTTGGTCCAAGGGTTTTGCTAAGGAAATTTTCTTGTTAAATGAAGCTTCTTCATTATTCAACATGGAGATAAACATGACATTTTCAAGGTAAGCTCCTTCACCTATTAACCACCTTCAACCACTAAAGCCTTGAAGTTATACTTCTTACACTTAAGCACCTTGAAAATTACAATGACATGTTTAATTAATTTTACAATGACATGTTTAATTAATTTTTCAATATTGCCATTTGATATGTGGGGAGTCGACTTGATTGGACCCTTCCCTCCCGCCCGGGGAAACTGCAAGTATGTTATAGTCGCCATTGATTATTTCACCAAATGGGTCGAAGCAAAGCCACTAGCTCGCATCACAGAGGAAAACGCCATCAACTTTATACATGACTTCATCTGGTGTCGATTCGGGATCCCTAGAGCTATAGTATCAGATAATGGCTTACAGTTCTCCAGAGCTTTCGAAGAAGAAATGAATAGAGTAGGGATCAAGCATTGGCAGTCATCCGTTGCCTATCCTCAAGGAAATGGGCAAGCTGAAGCAGCGAATAAGCTCGTTCTATCTTCATTAAAGGCGGGTTTAGTTGGTCGACGCAGTAACTGGTTGGACGAACTACCCCTTGCTCTTTGGACAGTTCGCACAACCACTCGGGAGCCTACAGGGGAAACCCCATTCGCTCTTACATATGGATCGGAGGCCATGGCACCTGTCGAGTTGCAATTTCCTACTGCCAGAGTAACCTTCTTCGACCAAGAGCAGAACGACACCAGCAGATTGATCGACCTAGATTTAATCGACGAAAAGAGAGATACAGCTTACCTTTGAATGGTCAACTACAAGCATCAGACCAAAAGTTACCACGACAAGAAGGTGAAGACAAGATCATTCCAAGTAGGAGATCATGTGTTGAGAAAGATCGAGGCAACAGGAAGGAGAACCCAACAGAATAAGCTATCTCCTAACTGGGAAGGTCCCTACATTGTTACTCGAATCATCAAAGAGGGGACTTACATGATCGCTCATCCAGATGGTGAAGAGTTGAAGCATCCATGTCACGCCACTCACCTCATCAAATACTATTTCTAGTTCAAGTCCCTAGTTCAGTTCAAAGTTAAGGCAGTTTCCAAGTTTGAATTTGTCATAGTTCTAGCTTCCCATTTGATGTAAGCATGTTCCTACTTCAATGAAAAATCGCAGTTCTATAGTCAGCTTCGTTTTAACAAAGCTCAATTCTTAATCAGCTTTGTTCCTTTAAACAAGTTCGACCCTTGGTCGGCTTCGTTCCAACAAGCTCGACTCTTAGTCAGCTTCGTTCTAACAAGTTCGATTCCTAATCAACTTTGTTCTTTTGACAAGTCCGACCCTTGGTCGACTTCATTCCAATAAGCTCGACTCTTAGTCGGCTTCGTTCTAACTAGCTCGATTCTTAATCAGCTTTGTGCTCTTAACAAGTCCGATCTTAGGTCGACTTCGTTCTAATAAGGCTCGACCCTAGGTCGGCTTTGATCCCTAAAACAGGTTCGACTCTGAGTCAATCTCGTTTGCAATAAATCCTTACAAGTCTAAAGTCGACTGAGTCACCACAAAACCAGGTCGACCTTAAGCTTAGGGCGACTTATTTGCCTTATTACATCTAGCTCGACACACACATGCTGGAATCAAAAGCATACAACATAGAATGATGGAATGTCAACTACGATTAAATATAACTAAGTCTCCCAAAACGGGCCTAGACTTAAGTAAACAAAAATGTATAAGTAAAATGCCTACCAAAAACTGGGCCAAGGCATAGGTATTTGCAAAACAAAAAAAAAAGTGTTTGGGGCTTGTTCATTACATAACCATTAAAATTAAACTTCAGTTTGTGGGATCACCTTCAACTTGACCGCTGGTGGAAGCTGGATCAACATCAGTCTGAGCAATTGCAACAACTGGCTCACCCAAAACGTTCTCTTGTTGATAGACAATCTTCCTTGAATCGCTGATAGTGAAGTCGGGGGTATCATATTCAAAGGCTGGCTCATCAGGTTCCTCTAACTCCGCCAGAATGGTGTTGAAATTAACCGGCTCGATGGGAGGGGGGATCCAAGTTTCTGCCTTTGCTGTCAAGTCGTCGTTAGCAATGTTGGCCAAATCATTGTCATTATAAGGTACTAAGCGATGGCCGGGCGAGCTGCCGTATTGTAGGGATCCTCCGAAGCCTATTTGGCCAATTGTTCGATGGAGATGTCGAAAGAAGGATCCACCACGATGCGTCGAGCCATATGACTCCGATCTACATCCCAAAATGAGCTGGCCTGCCGGGTAACATAAGTGTGGAGCTCATCACTCTCCTTGTAGGCATTCACGGCCTCTTCCTTAGTAGCTTTCACAACATCAGCTAGCTTCCCCTCCCATCGAAGCCGAGCAGCTTCAAGTTCTTCTTGCTTTTTAGCCAAAATGACATGGCTTTCCTCCAACAGTTGGGTCGTCAGTTCAAGGTCTTTCACAACTTTCTCTTTACTCAACTTGAGCTCACCAAGCTCCTTGTTGGCCTCTCCCAACTTGCCCCATGCTTCTTCCTTGGCCTTTACCTCATTGTCTTTAACAAGCTTCAAGACCTCGTAGGCAGCATCCAAGTCAAAGTGCTCCTCCTTCATCTTGTCGTGCTCCTCCTTCAGCTTGACGTGATCTTCATCCATCTTCTTCATCTCCTCATTCTTCCGGGCCAGCATAGTCTTAGCCAGTTTCTCCTGCTCCTCCGCAACTTTCCAATAAGTAGTGGCCAGATCTATCATGGCAAGAGACTGAAAGGACGAGTAAAGAAAAGGAGTTAGGTCGATCAGAAATAAAGCAGAGACTTGAGACAAGCGAGAAGAATAAAAGCAGCAATACAAAAAGTTACAAGGGTTACCTCGGAGTGAGCTAGCCCGACCCTGGCACGGCATGCTTCTGGAGTCAAGGCCTTGTTGGTGTACTTCTTGACTAAATCCTGGTCAGCTCCCCTCCTAACAATCACTTGGACATATTCCAACTCAGGATACTCCCTAGCCAAGCAATTAATCCTAGTCAAGGGAGCAACTTCGCTTAGCTCGTCAACACGAGCTTGAACCAACTCAGCATAGGAGACTCGGATAGGAGAAGACTGGGGGTCCCTATTTTCAACTTCTGTTGGCTCAATAGCATCGACCTGATCTGTTGTCGAGCCTGCCTTGGACTTCCCTATTCTGATTTTCTTGCTCAGCGGAGCATCATCATCCTCTTCCTCCTCATCCACATCAATAACAGGTGACTTGGCCTTGGAGGCAGCTTTGGACTTGGCTTAGGCCTGAGCTCGGGTTCAGGTCCGGACGACCTCCCTCTCCGGCTCCACACTTTGCTCTGAACCCTCTATCTCAGCAGCCTGTTCCCCCTCTACTCCTTAGGCATCTCCATCCACTCGCTCCTCATCCAGCTCCTCAAGATTATCTTCTGCAGGAATGTATTTGGAAGTATCCTGATCAACCAACTTCAGGAGCTCGTTTCGCTTAGCCCCTCAGGCTCATTGTTCTCCCGAGCATTAGCAGCTCCACAACTCCTCTTGCTCTTCCTAACGTCAATAGCTCGGCCCATGTTAGCCTCTTGAGCGGGAGTCAAAACTGCACAAAGCCAAAGCAATCAAGTGTTAGCTCGACAGTTCAAAAAAGTTCTATGTACGAGCTACGAGTTCTACATACGAGCAAATAAACCGCGAGCTAAAAAATCATAAAACCAAGTTCAATGTACGAGCTAAAAGTTCTACGTATGAGCTAAGCATGTTCAAACTACACGATTTGCTAATGAGTAAAGTATTTACGAGTGCAAAGGTAACAGGCACAGTTCAAGTAAATCCTACGTGCGATCTCAAGAGTCTACATAAGAACAGGGAAGGGACGAGTAAATTCTTACCACCCACATGCTCCCCGTTATCTTTGCAGTAGTTGGGTGTCTTCTGGCAAAGGGAGCATTTCTTCTCAAATCTACCCAGAGCATGGGTGACCCAATCTGGATATATAGTGCACCTCACTATGGGGACCAGAGGCACCACATCCCCATCTCTAAGCATCATTCCGGCCTGGATGTAATTGTTCTTAGTAGTTCCTAGATCTTCCCAACTGATAGGTCTCTGACCAACCAACTCGACCAACTTCTTGTACAAATCTGCATGCCAGTAGGGCTCCCATTGATCCTCCTCTCTCACTACTTGGGTGTCTGCACTGGGTAAAGGGAACTCCCAACCTAACCTACTCTCCACTACCACCACATGAGAGTTCCAACCACTAGCTTTACTGGGCAGGTTGATGAACAACTTAGGGGAGTTCGATTTTGAGGGGTTGCTTATGCCATGGGACTTATCAAATTTCACACCAAGGAACTCTCTGAACACCCTCATGCAAGGCTCATACCCTAAAAAGCGGCACACCATGGCAAAGCAAACCAAGACTCTACATGTATTGGCACCCAGCTGGAGGGGTAAGGCATTGGCACACTCTAGAAATTCATTTATGAAAGGGTCCAAGGGCAATCTCAGGCCAGCAACAAATTTGCCATAGTAGAAGGCGACCCTAGTAGAATCCCTCTTATAGGTGCCACCAAATTGGTTAAAGAAATCCTTCTTGCTGTAAATGGTGACATCAAACTCCTCCTTGTCCACCTCACAGAAGTCGTAGATCATGGCTAGCTGGGAAGGAAAGTTTTGCTTCCCTCTGAGTGGTCCTTTAGGCACGTAGCCCCTCTCATTCCTCCCAGATATTATTGAAGACCCAAAGGCATCAACGATGCGAGGACTTGAGGAGGTTGAGGCTGGAGCTCCCTCTTGAGTCGTCATATCTGTATAAGAAGAGGAAACAGGGGAATCAGTCCTACACGCAGTTTCAAGGGACCTAGTAGACACACTAAGGGGCGACCTAGATTCCCCTGGAAATCCAATTCTGTTCCTAAGAAAAGAGGGTTTGTTGGAATCTTGGACGTAGAACACAGCCAGATGGTCAAGAAGCTCATGGAAGAGGTGAAAAGACACTACTCGTGGGTCGTTTGTTTCTAAGGCACCTAAGTTCTCTCCCACAGGAAAAATTAATTCGGTGAAACGCAAACCCCAACGGGTCAAAATTGAAGTACATTCTTCCATTGTCATCTCTCTCCACTCTCCATTCAGGTGTTTATAAACTCTACGGTTGACACTACAGTAACCATACCAAGCTCCGGGCTCACAACTAAAAGTCCTAGCCATGGCAAAATTGAAGAAATTACAGAAATAAAACCCTAATACTAGGAGTGAGGAGAATACCTTAGTCGGAGTAACGGGGATTGGTCACTGGAGAAGACGAAAGCTCAATTTAAAGCAAATACTGCCTCAGTTGTTGTCGCCGGAGTTATGCAAGAGCTCAGAAAGCGTAGAAGTTCGAAAAGGAGATGGATTCTGATATTTATATTTTCAGTAATTGAAAAGGAAAAGGAAAATTCAAAAGTTTTATTTTCCTAATTGAATGCGGAAACGTTTTCCAGGGCAGTCTCTCAAACGTCAAAAACAGTAATGATCACAGAAAAACGGCGCTCTTCCAGATCTGGCCGTTCGTCGTGGACGCCCAGGATTGTGACACGTCATCTTTGGTCGACTAAATGTCAGCACGAATAGCGATCTTCAAGTCACGGCAATCTACGTCAAAATATCCTTAACTTCCTAGTCGACAAAGTCAACTCAAAACTTGGGGGCCACTGAACATACCAAAAGTATCAAGCTGGGCCAAGCAAGTAAAGCCCAATCCTCAAGCAATTCTTGCCACCACGTTCTCAGGGGGCTAGGCCCAATTATCACATGGCCCAAGGCCCATCTTATTGATCAGTCGACTTAAGTTCATTGTCCGACCTATCATGTCCCGACCTAACTTAGTCCGACCTTATGATCCAAGATATACTTCGGGTACGATCCAACTCTACTCGTCAGTCAGGTCAACCCAACCCCAAGCGTCGACCTTGACCTGCCAAAGCAAGCGTCGAGCTAACGGTTACAGGCGCACGTGCTTTAATTCTTTCCATAACTGGTTCCCTACAAATCAGGAGCCCAACATGACACGTTCCCATGACATGTAACTGTCCCTTAAATCACGAAGCTCATGTAGCCCCACAAATATACCACCTACATCAACTATAAATATATTTCCATTACAACGGTTATGAGGTAACTGCAATTTTGTCATTTGAATACTCTTGTTCAATACATTATTTGCTCTCCATACATACGTACTTACTCTTACGCCCGATGGTCTAAGCCGGAGACACATCCGGCTAGTCGTGGGTTCTGATTTCAGGTCAAGGAGTCAGGTGATCAGTCCTGCCACATGGAGGAAGATTGATAAGCACATTTCCTGCGGCATCATTGTAAATTAGAGAAATTATAAATTATAATTTCTTGAATTATAAACTTATAGAAATAAATAAATTTTTTATTCAATTCCAGAATTCCAGAATTATAAACTTATAAAATTATAATTTTATCAAAATTAAATCAGAAATTATAAATTATAAAATTGTAAATTAGAAAATAATATTATTTTTTTATTTTTAAAAAAAACTAAATATTTATTATTTATAGGGCAACTGTCAATTTAGGGCCTGAAGTCTCTGAAATGACCAAAATGCCCTCACTGAATCTCATGTGCATCGCACATGGTCACTTAATGGCTTTTTTTTTAACGAAAAACGTCAAAAAGCCCCAAATTGATCAAAATTTTAACTTTGGGCCCTAAATTGATAGTTTTAAGACTTCAGGCCCCAATGTGATACCGTCCCTATAGTACAGGCCCTAAATTATCATTAACCCTAAAAAGTATAGTAATATTTTTACTTGTGAATTTTGCACCATTCATTTTTAAAATGCCTCCACGTGTCTTAATCTAATCGGAATCCGCTTTTAGATGAAAAACGGGGAGTCCACTTCGAATGCTCTCCTTTCCAATAATCTATTTTCTATTTCACATTCTCTCTCCTAACTTGTTTTTTATATTTACAACATTACGGAGAATATAATTCCCCGTTACATTACAAAAAGACACAAAAGCAACATTTTTGTGTCTCATTACAACAATTACAAGTCAAAAAAGGTTTTTTTTAATCCTTATTTATTTATAATACTTAATTGTCATACTCATATTATATATCCACTCAAAATTATAGTCACGTATAATGGCTTTATCACAGCTTGTGACCGATGGTAAGAGAATGAATAAAAAAAAAAAGAAAAGAAAAAGGCATCTAGAAGCAAGTAAAAGAAAATAAAAAAGAAAAATAAGAAGATGTGTGTAGGTGCACATCAGGTGTAAGTTAGCAAAAGTAGAGCTGGTGAATGTAGTTAAACGAGTTGGGTAGGGAGATACGTATGTAATAGTAATTTAAAGTGCCACAAATATACATTCATTATAGGCGGTCACATCATGTCACATAAGTTTAATACTCTCTCCGTTCCAATAAAAACTTCACTAATCATTTAAAAGGGCATCCCGTTAGAAGCTTCACCTTTCCTTTTTTGGCAAAGAATCTTTACTATTTCTTCCACTCATTCTTTCTCCTACATTATTTTAATACTCACAACACCATTATAATTTACTATTCCCTCCACTAATTCTCTCTCATATTTTCAAATTACACTCACAACATTTTTTTTTCCCTCTCATTTCCATAATTTGCGTGCCCACCCAAAAAGGGTGAAACACTTTTTGGGACGGAGGGAGTATGTTAAATTACCATTTGAATAATACTCACTCCGTTTCAATTGAAAATGCTCAAAATTGATTTCACATTAATTAAAAATTGTATAGTTAAGAGTATGAAAAGTGAAATAATAAAGAGAAAGTGAGGTAGATGATAGTAAATGAATATTTATTGTGAATATAATAACTGGGCTACATAAATAAAAAATTATTAAAAAAAAAATTATTTTTATAGTTTTCCTTTTTAAATTAAATGGGATACTTAAATGGAAACAAATCAAATAATATGACAGATTAATAAAACTAGTAAAAGTTCGTGTTCGAAGACACGTTTTTTTTTTTTTAATTATGCCCGTGTTCGAGGACACGTTTTTTTTTTAAGGGCAAAATGTTAAAAGGACAACTTAGTGAGGGCAAAATAAAAACTTTGGCAGATGGTACTATTTATAGTACTGTTCACATGATGAGGTGGACAACTACTTTTTATACTATAGATAATTAGTGTTCTAGAATTTAGCATGTCAGATGCAAGGCCTTTTATACAAAACTAGTGCTATGTTCGTGCGTAGGCACGAATAAAAAACTATTTCAAAGAAAGTTAAAAATAATAGGAGAAGTTGCTCTCCATAGAACACGTCAAACATCTATCTCTTTTATTTTTCCCCATTTTCTTTATAGCAAGTCACTATCTTACAAATTTGAAATGACAAAATCGATCAAATTTTCAATTTCAAAACTGGCTGTGTGCGGGAAACGAAAATGGAAATCTTTCTTGAGAAATTAAGGAGTTATGAAAAGTTTTAGTTAAGGAGGCATTTGGCGGTGATTAGGCGCCCTAAGCGTGACCTTGGCGCCTTAGTCATGACCTAGACGTGCCCAAAGTCAAGAAAGCTGGTGTTCACAAAGGAGCCAAAGGCCCCAAAATTTATACTATTTCATTTCCTTACACTATGCTAAGGACTCTCAATATATACTACTCCATTTTCTAGCATTTCAATTTCTAGACGATGTGGGATTAATATCCCATTTGGTTTTCAAATGCTTTGGCCTTTCAATATATACTACTCAATTTTTTAGCATTTCAATTTTTAGACGATGTGGGATTAATGTCCAATTTAGTTTTCAAATGCTATGGCCTCTCAATATATACTACTCCATTTCCTAGCATTTCAATTTCTAGACGATGTGGGATTAATATCCCATTTGGTTTTCAAATGCTAAGGTCTCTTAATATATACTAAATGGAAAGATTTCTTGAGAAATTATGGAGCTATGAAAAGTCTTAGTTAGGGGGCCATTTGGCGGTGATTAGGCGCCCTAGGCGTAACTTAGACGCACCCAACACCAAGAAAGCTGGTGTTCACTAAGGAGCCCCAAAATTTATACTATTCCATTTCCTAGCATTCGATTTCCTAGACAATTAGGATTAATATCTCATTTGGTTTTCAAATGCTTAGGCCTCTCAATAAATGAAAAGCTTTCTTGAGAAATTAAGGAGCTATGAAAAGTCTTAGCTAAGGAGTCATTTGGCGGTGATTAAGCGCCCTAGGTGTAACCTAGGCGCGCCCAATACAAAGAAAGCTGGTGTTCACTAAGGAGCCAAAGGCCCCAAATTTATACTACTCCATTTCCTAGCATTTCAATACTACTCCATTTCCTAATATTTCAATTCCTAGACGATGTGGGATTAATATTCC
This sequence comes from Adenophora triphylla var. japonica, assembly GCA_022495995.1. Lineage (NCBI taxonomy): Eukaryota > Viridiplantae > Streptophyta > Magnoliopsida > Asterales > Campanulaceae > Adenophora > Adenophora triphylla. Next base: position 256,226 of record JAFEMH010003014.1, read on the forward strand.
ATTTGGGTTTCAAATACTAAGGCATCTCAATATATATTCAATGTAAAGATTTCTTGAGAAATTAAGGAGCTATGAAAAGTCTTAGTTAAGGAGCCATTTGACGGTGATTAGGCGTCATATGCGTGACCTAGGCGCGCCCAACACCAAGAAAGCTGGTGTTCACTAAGGAGCCAAAATCCCCAAAATTTATACATTAAGAAAGCTGGTGTTCACTAAGGAGCCAAAGACCCTAAAATTTACACTACTCCATTTCCTAGCATTCAATTCCTAGACGATGTGGGATTAATATCCCAATTGATTTTCAAATGCTAAGGCCTCTCAATATATATAATACTCCATTTTCTAGCATTTCAATTCTTAGACGATGTGAAATTAATATTCCTCAAATTTTTCAAAGTTTATTTCGGGTTATTAAAGGGGGTGTATTTAGTAAATGAGTAATGAACTTAGCCTCTATTTAGTCTCGATTCTAGTTTGAGCGAAAAAATGAGAGGTGTACTAAAGTGCTTTGCACTTCAGCCTTTATATCTATAGTATAAATGGAACCGGTGTTTGGAACAGTGGAATGAACAGTTTCACCCGCGGAAGTTACCATTTTGCCCTCACTATTTTGTCACTTTCCTGTTTTGCCCTTGAAAAAAAAAAAAATTTTTTTTTTTTTTTTTTTACAATTAACCTCCGAAAAGCGAGATCGAAAGAGAGTACACAAATGCTGCGACCTAGAAAGCGAGCTAAGAACTGTGAGCAAGATGGAGAAAGAACTGTGAGCAAGATGGAGAAAGATAGAAGCGAACAATACCTTGTGAACGTGGTGGCCGGAGATTCGCCGGACTTCAGAGAACGGAGATGAGGTCATGTAGACGGAGATTGTCGGACTCGGAACGGAGATGAGGTCGTGTAGCGGTGGTGGAGTTGGCCCACCGTACCCTACACAAATTAAAAAAAAAGGTAAAAAATTAAACAGACCATCTAAATTGATTTGAATTAATAAAGGAAAATGAATGCGGTGGTGGAGTTGCCTGGCGGTGGTGGATAAGAAGGCTCTTGGGGATAGTCTCTATAGCTCATTTCTTTCTCTTTGACAAGATTTGTAAAGAAAATTTGGGAACTGAGAAATCAATTTATTTGAGTAGGAGCTAAGGAAGAGTACAAGTTGGGAATCCACGTGTCGATATTTTTAGCCGTCACGTATTTATTGTGGGCCCATATGGCCCGTGGCGTAGAGTGGCGTCATGTCCAGGTCTTACTCATCTTATTTTTTTAAGAAAAACAAAAATCTATAGTATAAATAGTAATATTTTTTTAAATATTTAAAAAAACTAAAAATAGGGATGAACTGTTTGTTTGTGCCAAATTTAAAATTGGCGTAGAGTGGCGTCATGTCCAGGTCTTACTCATCTTATTTTTAAATATTATTCATGTTTTGCCATTTACAGAATAAACTAAAAAAAACAAATGATATACAGTACTCCCTCCGTCCCGGTAATATCCGCACCAACACTGTTTGCGCGGGAATTAAGGAATATGATATTTTAATAAAATGTTGTGAGTGTAAAAGAATGAGTGGAGAGAGAATGAGTGGAGGGAATAATAAATTATAATGGTGTTGTGAGTATTAAAATAATGTAGGAGAGAGAATGAGTGGAGGAAAGTGAATATTTTATTAATATAAAGTTTCCTTTTTGGGAGTGTGCGGATATTAGCGGGACGCCCAAAAAGAAAAGTGTGCGGATATTAGCGGGACGGAGGGAGTATTCATTTTTCATTTTGTCCTCATACATACATTTGTCCCTTCCCCATTTTGCCCTTAAATTTTTTTTTTTTTTTTTTTTAAATTAAAAAAAAAAAAAAAAAAAGTGTCCTCAAACACGAGTTTAATTAAAAAAAAAAAGACCCGTGTCCTCGGACACGGCATATGTACTAGTAGTTATATATAGTTATATAGTTATAGATGTCAAATTCTCACGTAGCTCTGTCAGTTTTGGACTAATATTCCTTTGTTGTTGTTTTTAAATGAAAACAAAATCAACTTATTGTTGCCCTATGGATATTATTATAAATTAGTGTTTGTTGATTAATAAAATCAACCTCAAGCCCAAAAATTATATTTTCCACTTACAAATTATAATTTTTACTTCTCACTCGTTAAACTCACAACATTTACTTTACTATTCTTTCGTTATAATCGAAAAAAACACAAAATTTCATTTTAGGCGTGTCGATTTAAAAATGAACACTCCCAAAATGTTTTTTTTTAATAGTTCACTATTTATTTGACCCAGTTGTCATACTTAGAATAACTATTTACTTACTATTTTTTATTCTACATTATATCTCATATCTTACTTTTTATACTCACAAAATTTACTTCACTGTGTGGGACGGACGAAATAATCCCCGTTACATTACAAAAGACACAAAAGCTACATTTTTGTGTCTCATTACAATAGTTACAAGTCAAAAAAGTAAAATTTTTAATATTTATTTATTAATAAAACTCACTTGTTATATTTAAATTTGAACGGTATAAATCTAAGTACGAATATGGGCTAGTTCGGATAAGACCCAAGTGGATTGGGCCCTAAAATAATCCTGCCAAGAACGATGTACGAGAAAGGGAATGGGCTTCTCTACCTTACTCGAACTAAGTCTTCTCGTCATTTCCCTAAACCGACCTAGACTTAGTGGGCGAAATGACTAGGTCCAAAGATTCAATGCCGAGGGAGACCTCCTTCCAAGGCCGAGCTGAGCTCCCTTGACGACGAGGAGGCCTCCTCGGCTATCAAGTTGCCAGGAATTGTGCCTCCCCCAGTTCCTTCATATCTCTTTCCCGGCTCATCGTAGGCCGACCTGGCCACGTATGACGAGGAGAGGCCAGCTCAACTCACGTACAGAAGTGCAGTTTACACTATCCTATTCAAATTGGGACATTGAGCAGTTATAATCCCCCTAAGATTATAACCACCTCACATACCAGTTCCTATCCGGCAAGGACTCAACAAATATAATCCTCTTAGGATTTATATCTTATCTCTTGGCAATACAATTCAACATGGATTATACATTGCTATTCCTATAAATACAAGCCATAATTCACATATTTTGGTACGTTATCTTTTGACTCTAACTCTTGTCAATTGATTTCTCTCTCACACAAAGCAAATACTTACTCTCACGTCGGAGGGCCTTCGCCGGAGAAACCCCGGCTTAGTTTACATGTTTGTTTCTCTGTTTCAGGCTATTCAATCGCTGGGATTTAACCCACCGCCGAATTTGGCCTGATCCGATCGTTTCTGGCAGCATCAGTTTGGTTCCATTACCGGAAAACGCTTCGAATACCCATTGTATAGTCTGAAATTTCTTGTTTGCCGAAATTTTATGCGTCTGATAATCAAAATTCCGCCTGAAAAAAATCAATTTTGGCCAGAAATAATTCTGTTTCGGTCGGAAAAAATCTGTTGCGTTTGAAAATCCGTTCTATTTTGGCCAGAAGAAAATTTCGTCTGCTTGGAAATCTAGTCTGCCTGGAAAAACGTTTTTACATTGCCTGAAATCTTTGTTCACCGGAATTCTTTCTGCCTAAATTCCGTTGGCCTGAATATTTTGTCCTGAATCTGTTTGGCTGGAAATTCTGTTTGAACTACAATCCTAATTCCAATGGAAGAAGGGCAAATTGTTAGTGTTACTCTGAAGGAGATCAAGTTTTGGTGGAGGATATTCCTATTAACACAAGGACTAGCCCCCCTCTCATCAATGGAGAGTTGCTTCCTCCTCCACCACCATTAATCGATGGGCTACCTCCCCTCGGCATGACTCTTCGTCCTCGGACTCAGCCAACTGTCGAGGTGATTACTGCAAATTGATCGTAGGACTCTCCTGCACCAACAAATAGAGACTTTGCAATGTATTTATGAAACTCAAAATGCTCTGTTGCAATTAGATCCCGAGCATTCGTTGGCTGAATTTATGAGGACTATGAGGACTGGAAATTCCCTCGGAGGGGAAAGTCAGGACGACAGGCATGGTAGGTTAATCTTTGTTAGTCTTTTACTTTTATAGCAAGGTATGATTGCAGTTTGACGCAATCATTCCAACTAATGAAATTTACTTCGTCAACATGAAACGCAACTGTCGAGACAACATTGGAAGACGAGGAACGCCCTCCTCAGCCTTCAAAGGGATAAACTCCCATCATACCTCACTCAAGACCTATGACAGAGCAAGTTCCTCCTCGACATGGATAGGTGAGACCAGAAAACCATTTGAAACCTATGTACGAGTCATCTTCCTCGGCATAAGGTAGATGAAAAAGAAGAAAGCCTAATGTCTTGACGAGGAAACCCCTCGGCTCTAACGACTACCAACAAAACCATCTGACACCTATGTACGAGTCATCTGTTGGGTTTTGGGGTTACAAACGCATCCAAAAATTTACAAATAACATCAAAACCCTATCCCTATGATCCGTCTAGCATGAAGAGATTAGAAATTTATATGAGATAGAATTTACATACCTTGAATGCGATTTGGTTTGTCAAAATAGATCTCAAAATTCAAGCTTAGAATTTTGATGTCGAATCTTCTATCTTCCTCCTTCGAACTTGGTGATGAAATCAACAATAGAGATCTTCAAGCTTTAGGAGATAAAGCAACCTCCCTCTAATGGTGATCCACACGCGAACGAACTCTTGTGGGATTGCTTGATGATCCTCTTGATTATTGAAACACTTTTCAAAAATCTATGGCAAAAACTATGGAATTAATCAAGGCCTAGGATTTCATAAATCTAGAACAATGATGTATGGTGTGAGAGAGAGTTTTTGGCTGCCCAAGGACTTGTATTTATATCCCATATAAATTCCCTAACACTTAGGGTTAAGGCCTTGTCAATAACAATAACCTTTCCAGCCTTGGAAAGCTGATCGGACACGAATTTCGCGTCGGGCATGACTCATCCCTGAGGGCAGGAGTCGTGCTTAGGCAAAATCACTCGTTATACGAGTCGTGACCCAAAAAGTAGTCATGCTGAATTTTGGTAAGACTCGTGCCCAAGAGCACGAGTCGTGCCCTTCAACGGGCAAGTTGTGTCGCGCGGTAGACCAGCCAGAAAACGTTTTTCTGATGTGGTCAAGTGTGTCGCACGGTACACCAAGCTAGAACTCCAAGTTTCAGCCAGAATCAAATTCGTTCTTTGTGTGTGACCCAAAAGGAATTATATTATGTTGGTAGTTAGTCAAAACATGACTTCACAAGATATAAGTGGTTTCTAGCAAACCATTATATCCACCCAATTAATATAACATCAAAGCTTGATTCCTCGATAGATCCAATGTCACAATTCCTTTGTCCACGATATCCAATTGAACATGAGTCATGGTCTATGTCATCTTATTCCGTTCAATGCTTTCTCAATTTCGAATATGTTGATAATTCAAATGCATTTGATCTCTATCAAATCACTTGAGTGTGGCCACTCATTTCATCAACATCATTCATCGAGGGGACCAAGCAAACATCTCTCTTCATAAGAGGGACAAATCCCGTCTTGACTTAACATTCTTCCCTACATAAATCTAATCGTGTTAACATAGCCCTTATTGCTATCCGATTAAAGATAGTGTTAGACTATATCAAACACGATCTTCGTCATGTGGAAGACGATGATAATCTCAGGTACAAGGATTCAATAACACGACTATCATGAGATTTAATCATGACAACAGACCATGTCATAAATCTCATAAGTAGGTAAAGTCCAATACTTGTTCTCTAGCAAGTATCCATAAGTGTAATGTGCATCTCCATGCATATAATAATCTCCATGATTATCCATTACAAACTTATACTAGTTGTTAATAACAACTAGGGACGCAGTTCAATATAATAAACATGTAAACATATAATGAACAGAATAAACGCGCTCTATAATAAATGATAAAGATGATACATAACGGTTTAAGTCAAACAAAACTATAGCCTAGGACATTGTAAGCGGATTCCCAATGTTATCATCGGTTGATACTTTGCATATCTTAACGTCTCCCTGATCAATGAACTCTCGAATGAGATGGAAACGTCTAAGTATATGTTTGGATCTTTGGTGTGACCTTGGTTCCTTTGCTTGCGCAATGGCACCATTGTTGTCACAATAAAGTTCCACCAAATTAGTGATACTTGGAACAATTTCCAAGTGACTAATGAACTTCTTGATCCAAATCGCCTCCTTAGCTGCATCTGATTCTGCTATAAATTCAGCCTCAGTAGTAGAATCGACAATGGTACTCTGCTTCGAACTCTTCCAACATATCGCACCTCCGTTAAGCATAAATACAAATCCCGACTGCGATTGGAAATCATCCTTGTCGGTTTGGAAGCTAGCATCTGTGTAACCTCTTACAACAAGATCTTCTTCCATCCCTCCAAATACCAAGAACGCATCCTTAGTCCTTCTTAAGTACTTTAGGATCGTCTTGACTGCCATCCAATGGTTCTCACCAGGATCAGATTGGTATCGACTCGTCATGCTCAAAGCATACGAGACGTCGGGTCTAGTACAAATCATAGCGTACATGTGAGGACCCCGACCCGGAACCTACACGTGTCCCGAGCTGGAGCATCCTCAAACTAACCCAAAGATCTTAAACTTTTAAAACCTTTAATTATCAATCAAAAATAAATACCATTGTTGTAATTATTTCAAAATAAATCTACACCTTTTCGCCATGGAGAAATAGTTGACTAACTTAGAAAGTAAGAAACTGTTTTAATTACAAAAAGGCCTCGGTTATAACATAAAATAAAGATTTATAAATACAAGTCCACAAATGAATTATACCAACGTACACTTTCTATACCAACCTAATCATACCCCGACAATTCCCACAATATAACTTCCAAACTCCTCACCGCCCTTACTTGGCTGGTCCACCTGTCTCAGAATCTAAAAACAGTAAAGGGAGAGGGGTGAGAATAAATCTCAGCAAGCTATTATGAATGCAGCAAGATGCCAAACAAGATGCAATACATCAAAAGACATATCCACATAATCAGAGAGGCTCCCTGCTTGACCGTCCCATACTTAGGTTGGAAACAGCATTCAGCTCATCATGAATATATCACAACACATAAGTACGATAAAGTAACACTTAGAAGGATACTGAGCCAAGGTTTTAACTCCAAAAGGATATACACATCCGAGCAGCAGCAACATTTGATGAAGCGGTTCCGGAACCATGAACAATAACAGTACTATAGGGATTCTGACACACAGTCATATCCCCAGTGAAACTAGACCATCTACCTCAAAAAGAGATGCTAGCCCACTAATCCCACATAAGGGGGACAACTGGGTTACCAATGTATGAATTATAATGAACTTGGCTCGGTGTCATTATAATTCCATAACATTGCCCAACAAACAAATACCAGCTGGATTTACATAACTAAGCACAGTAATAACATACTTGCTTAACCAAACATTGTATGATCCAAAGTAGGGATACATACCACAATAGCATATCATGAAGATAGCAATACTATATCAAATATTCAACATTTTCAAGCACATAATAGATACTTGAATAAAATCCACAAAAAGGGATAACAATATATCAACATGCTAAATATACTCATGTCCAACCAATATCATAGTGTAACAATAAATTAACACACTATGCATAATATAACCAATGTATACGAACTCAAAGTAAGGCAAGGAAATATCATCAATCCCTCCTACAAGGTCATTATACAATAAAACAAGGCCTCTATGAAGGTTCAAGCTCAATTTACTAAGTGGGAGTCACAATCTATAAGTGACCAAACAATGATGCTAACAAATTCCGGTTCAGATTTACAGTTAAACTTCCTGGGGTCTTGGGCGACCGCCCATACCTCTTGGGCCCAAGAGGGTTTTCAAAGGCAATGGTCTTTCTGGGCTCATGGGCAACCGCACATGTTCAAATGGGCGACCGCCCATAGCCAATCTCCAGCAGGCTCAAATCCAACATCTTCCACTTAGTTCATTTTTCTTACCTTTTTGCTCTACTCTAAATCCCAAAACACCAAGGGAGTTTCATGTCTTTACCAAGTTCATCCTAAAATCATGCAAACCCAAAATAGTTAATTCTAGATTAATTATTACTACACCCATCACCCATTTCAAATCTCCTAGGTTATCTTCATTGAATCCTAGCTTCAACAAATGTCATTTACCAATCATCCAACTTCCAATAAGGTTTCTAAGGCATGAAATCAACATTTTAAGAACAAGAACATCATTTAAAGAGCTCATGAACAAGTAGAAGAAGGGAATCATAACAACTCATTTACTAAGCCATGTAACCCAAAATGATTAAATCTTATATCATTTACCCTTTGAATCACTACCCATTTCACTATCACTTTCCAAGTATAAATTTCTTAATTTAGTTAACCCATTTGCTTACCTTCTTGACCCACTTTCCTAATCAACAACAACATTCTAATTCACTACTAAATTTCTCAACATCCAAGAGAGTTTCCAAGCATCAACAACCATTTTATTAACAAGAACAACCTTAATTAATTCATGAACATCACATAGAAGGGAGGTCATAATAACTCACATTGGAATAGGAGGTGGATTATGGATTTCTTGAGCTTGAAGAACTCCTCTTGGTCTCCCGATTACAAAAGTGCTCTCGAATCTAAAAATGGTGAAGGATTGATCTTGGAAGGAGCTTGAGAAGAGGTGGGTTTCCAAAGCATCCATGGAAGGTTGAGAGAGAAAGTGAAGGAGAAGAAGAAGAGAGGTGGAGTACATATTTGGTAAAGAGAGGGGGGCTGTTCAAGGAGGGAGTATGAGGGAAATTAGAGATAAGGGTATGGTCCCCCCATACCCAAATATTTAGGCTTTCACATTTTATTTCTTTCCCCCTACACAAACTAAAGCCTAACTACTCCCATTTTATTATTGTCAATTATTATACTCTCTCCATAGACTTTATTTGATTTTCTCAATTATCTCATCCTAATATAAGTAATCTAAGATATAAAATGATCACATAATATTAACGATAATATTAAAAGCACACAATATGATGTTAAATTAGTGCCTAGGGTTAGGGTCGTTACACTCACTCCCCCTTAAAGAAAATTCGTCCCGAATTTGACTGTCACTTACCTAACTGATCAACCCGCATCGGTTACATGTATACCTCAAACTTCAATTTCCAATAGTCTCTTCAATGTTGTGATTCTTCTCCCAAAGAAATTAAATTTCTAATTCCATTAATAATATGATATTACCACTTAATGATCCAAGCGTACTATACAATTATCACTAACACGAATTTTCCGATCTCGATGAAAATATAAATAAATAAGGTATTACAACTTATGTCACCAAATACATTACAATATCACATTAAAACTTTAAATACTCTATAAGCTTCTCCAAGTCAGTCTATAAGTCAAATCACCCACCTTTTCTAAGCTTCAAATGGATTAACGAACTTTGGCGCCAATTTACCTTAGGCCTTGCTTCTCCAAACTCACTCCAACAAATTAGAGATCGATATTTTCTTCCCAAACTATGCCTCATACGGTTTTATCTCAATGTTAGAAGGATAACTACTATTATACGCACTCAACCCTCGGTAACCATACGTACCATTGACCACTAACATCCATTGTTCATGCCCGTAGCATACCATCAACAATAAGTAATGATTCCTCAACTTTTCACAAGGTTAAACTTAATAGCATTCCTACCTTCCCAAAAGGACCTTCCCGAACGATGTCTATCCAATCCATTTAACACTATGGGTTTATACAATTAAACGATCTCCTAAGATTTATGAGGACTATATCAATGAATACCTCATCAAAATATACATATAATGAGTCAAAAATACAAATTAACTTCCTATAAACAAAATGACATACTCCCTTTTTACTTCCAAGGTAACCCAAATCACAAAATCCATCGTGATAATACTCTCAGCTCAATCTAGAACTCTAAATATATTAATAAAGCTTATAACGTCAAATTTCTATTTTCACATTTATGACCAACCCACCTTATGTCTCGACTCGCTTGAAACGAATTATCTTAATTATCTCATCCTCATTCCTCATGATACAAACATTAAATAACTGTCTACGAAATAATAAATGTAAACATGTCAATAAGACCACCGATTCCCATAAACGGAATACTAGTCGACTATATATCATAATTCAATGCTCTAATTATGCTCGAGTCCGATGACGGATCAATATTCAAATCAAATGGTTGGCCGCCCACAACGGAGCCGAACCAACTCCAAAACAAAACCGAGTCTGCGACCCAACATAATAACAACCTCACAAATTATCAATCATTTCTCGGATCAAGACTTGAATACAATCAATCATTATAGGGAAACTAGGTTGCAATTTCTACTTGCTTCTGAACAATTTATATCTTTAGGATACCAAGTCTTTCTAAAAGTTACAACATCTTTCAAAATTCCAAAGGATAATATAAAAAGAGATTCAAAGAGACCCGAATGGTTTATTTATTTAAAACCGGCCCATACCAGTTTTAATTAACTAAACCACTCACAATTTAAGAAATTTCAAAAGATTGATAAGCTAACAAAATAACTCGAGTGATTTAATTATCTACAACCGTCCCATTCCGATTGGTGGATAATTAAATTACTCCCGTTTTAAGGTACACAAAAACGGTTCACTGACTTTAATAAATGAAAATATCCCTGAAGGGTACAAATGCTCATACTGGAGTTCAATTCATAATCCAAAGTTGTAAAGCACTTTTAAAACAATTCCAACAAAATATTCTTGTTTGACCTCTATTTATAGTATAGCCATCACTTATAATATTTATACTTAGTTAATTTATTTATAAGAAAACACAATCTTGCCATACTATTACTATTTCCGATAACTAACACTAAAACAATCATTAAGCTTATAAACTAGGTAAATCATCCTCAATTCAATAATTCCTCAAGTTGAATATTCAACACTTTTACTTAATTTGAGTCATCTATTCCTTACCTTCGATATTGGTATTGTACTTAGTAACAACGTATTGTAACATCTAGTTCCCAATTAAATACCATAATTTCTAAATAAGAAAATATAATTAGAACTCACATAGATCAATCATTCCCAAATTTCGATTAAACATTACGGTATAATCTAACTTACCTCCCTATAACCCTCAACAATTCAAAATCCGTATAGCGTCAATATCTTCCGAGCATCACACCAATCCCTTATATGAGTCGCGCAACTAAGTCAACCTATACGGTGTAATCATCCTAAAGTATCCTGTCTTCCAATAAGATTTATCCTCATTTTATTTTCTCAACTAATGATAATCATCTCTCAAAACAAACCATGTGCATGTTTCACCAATTCCTGAAGTTGATCCTTTAAGTCACCAATAACTGTATCTATTATACTTCTTTGCATTTTCCCTATTTTACCTCTCCATCACTAATACACAATCCACAAATCAAAACGGTCATACTATATATATAAATGTTATCTTAAGTATATCCTTTAAGCAAATTTTCACTGTAATTGTAACACTCCGAAAAATTTAACTAATAACCATTGAGTATCCTACTAGTTTCTAAAATCGATCATACAAATCGTCAACAAGTGCTAACGAATACTTATTCTTCACAGTTACCTATTTAAGATCTCTATAACCTTGTAAATAACCACCAAGTATCATCTTTTCTAATTATAGTAACAATTTACCCTTATGGAGATTCCCTAAGCTCATTATCTTCTTTATCAAATACTTTCCCAAGATGAATCATCAAGTCCATCATCCCAATTAGTGTCCTCTATCTAGGAATCCGAATGCCAAAATAATACCTTATAGCAATTCAAAATCTCAATATCCTGGTATGATACCTGATGAAAACCCATTTTGAAACTCACATAGAAAACACCACTTAATCAACTAATAGCACATAAGGCAAAGATATATTGGTTCTATCAGATCTCGTACTCGCGATATTTTATGACCCATATAATCCCACTTAGACTATCACTTTCAATACTAGCCCCATATATCTAGTCTCCCCACGAGACACCAATGTATAATTACTCACGCAAGTACACAACCATAAATCACTCTTAATTAGGCCATACTTTCGACAATTACGCGTATGTGACATAATATCAATTAATAATTTACCCGACTCAATTATACACAGAGGTAAATCAAACGTAGATAAGGAGACTCGCTTCTTGCGACAGTCCTCCTCAAACACAACAACTACTCAAATAATTCAGGTTAACATAACGACGATTCACGGATTGGTAACTCGACCAAATCCACCGGCAATACATGCCCACTTAATCACAACTACCAAGATAATTAAGGATGATTCGAGGTACGACCCCATCGGAGTAGAACCTCCAGCACATAAGGCAACCCTTAGGCCAATTATGCAAATAAAGATGAAATTTAATGCCACATGAGAACGAATGTACAAGAATTTACAAAAGTAGGGACCCTAACTCCTGAGACAGGTAGAATACCTCAAATGATGGTGGGGAAATCTATCTTTCCATAACTCACATTTCCTTGATTCCTTGGTTGATTAATATCATTTTCTGCCTTTGAACAAATTCCTGCATTAAACTCTCGACGCAAGTTATCGCACACTCTCACTCAGCTAGACTCTACCCGAGAATTCTAACCGAGCTCTGATACCAACTGTGAGGACCCCGACCCGGAACCTACACGTGTCCCGAGCTGGAGCGTCCTCAAACTAACCCAAAGATCCTAAACTTTTAAAACCTTTAATTATCAATCAAAAATAAATACCATTGTTGTAATTATTTCAAAATAAATCTACACCTTTTCGCCATGGAGAAATAGTTGACTAACTTAGAAAGTAAGAAACTGTTTTAATTACAAAAAGGCCTCGGTTATAACATAAAATAAAGATTTATAAATACAAGTCCACAAATAAATTATACCAACGTACACTTTCTATACCAACCTAATCATACCCCGACAATTCCCACAATATAACTTCCAAACTCCTCACCGCCCTTACTTGGCTGGTCCACTTTGTCTCGAGAATCTAAAAACAGTAAAGGGAGAGGGGTGAGAATAAATCTCGAGAAGCTATTATGAATGCGTAGATGCCAAATAAGATGCAATACATCAAAAGACATATCCACATAATCGAGAGGCTCCCTGCCAACCGTCCCATACCGGTCGGAAACAACGACCAGCTCATCATGAATATATCACAACACATAAGTACGATAAAGTAACACTTAGAAGGATACTGAGCCAAGGTTTTAACTCCAAAAGGATATACACATCCGGGCAACAACATTTGATGAAGCGGTTCGGAACCATGAACAATAACAGATACCATAGGGATTCGACACACGATCATATCCCGGTGAAACTAGACCATCTACCTCAAAAGGAGATGCTAGCCCACTAATCCCACACAAGGGGGACAACTGGGTTACCAATGTATGAATTATAATGAACTTGGCTCGGTGCCATTATAATTCCATAACATTGCCCAACAAACAAATACCAGCTGGATTTACATAACTAAGCACAGTAATAACATACTTGCTTAACCAAACATTGTATGATCCAAAGTAGGGATACATACCACAATAGCATATCATGAAGATAGCAATACTATATCAAGTATTCAACATTTTCAAGCACATAATAGATACTTGAATAAAATCCACAAAAAGGGATAACAATATATCAACATGGTAAATATACTCATGTCCAACCAATATCATAGTGTAACAATAAATTAACACACTATGCATAATATAACCAATGTATACGAACTCAAAGTAAGGCAAGGAAATATCATCAATCCCTCCTACAAGGTCATTATACAATAAAACAAGGCCTCTATGAAGGTTCAAGCTCAATTTACTAAGTGAGAGTCACAATCTATAAGTGACCAAACAATGATGCTAACAAATTCCGGTTCGGATTTACGCTTAAACTTCACGGGGTCTTGGGCGACCGCCCATACCTCCTGGGCGACCGCCCAAGAGGGTTTTCAAAGGCAATGGTCTTTCTGGGCTCATGGGCGACCGCACATGTTCACATGGGCGACCGCCCATAGCCAATCTCCAGCAGGCTCAAATCCAACATCTTCCACTTAGTTCATTTTTCTTACCTTTTTGCTCTACTCTAAATCCCCGAGGAACACGAGGAGTTTCATGTCTTTACCAAGTTCATCCTAAAATCATGCAAACCCAAAATAGTTAATTCTAGATTAATTATTACTACACCCATCACCCATTTCAAATCTCCTAGGTTATCTTCATTGAATCCTAGCTTCAACAAATGTCATTTACCAATCATCCAACTTCCAATAAGGTTTCTAAGGCATGAAATCAACATTTTAAGAACAAGAACATCATTTAAAGAGCTCATGAACAAGTAGAAGAAGGGAATCATAACAACTCATTTACTAAGCCATGTAACCCAAAATGATTAAATCTTATATCATTTACCCTTTGAATCACTACCCATTTCACTATCACTTTCCAAGTATAAATTTCTTAATTTAGTTAACCCATTTGCTTACCTTCTTGACCCACTTTCCTAATCAACAATAACATTCTAATTCACTACTAAATTTCTCAACATCCAAGAGAGTTTCCAAGCATCAACAACCATTTTATTAACAAGAACAACCTTAATTAATTCATGAACATCACATAGAAGGGAGGTCATAATAACTCACATTGGAATAGGAGGTGGATTATGGATTTCTTGAGCTTGAAGAACTCCTCTTGGTCTCCCGATTACAAAAGTGCTCTCGGATCTAAAAATGGTGAAGGATTGATCTTAGAAGGAGCTTGAGAAGAGGTGGGTTTCCAAAGCATCCATGGAAGGTTGAGAGAGAAAGTGAAGGAGAAGAAGAAGAGAGGTGGAGTACATATTTGGTAAAGAGAGGGGGGGGGGCCGGTCCAAGGAGGGAGTATGAGGGAAATTAGAGATAAGGGTATGGTCCCCCCATACCCAAATATTTAGGCTTTCACATTTTATTTCTTTCCCCCTACACAAACTAAAGCCTAACTACTCCCATTTTATTATTGTCAATTATTATACTCTCTCCATAGACTTTATTTGATTTTCTCAATTATCCCATCCTAATATAAGTAATCTAAGATATAAAATGATCACATAATATTAACGATAATATTAAAAGCACACAATATGATGTTAAATTAGTGCCTAGGGTTAGGGTCGTTACAGTACATGATAGATCCAATAGCCGAAGCGTATGGAACTTCATTCATCCTCTTTCGCTCATCAGTTATCTTAGGACACTGCGTCTTGCTAAGAGTAACACCATGACCCATTGGCAACTTTCCTCTCTTAGAATTTTCCATCTTGAATCTTCTAAGAACCTTGTCAATGTAGGTACTTTGACTCAAACCAATCATCCTCTTCGATCTATCTCTATAGATCTTGATACCAAGGATGTAAGCGGCTTCACCCATATCTTTCATTGAGAAACACTTCCCTAACCAAGACTTGTAGTCTCAAGTGCAGGAATGTCATTTCCAATGAGTAAGATATCATCGACATACAACAAGAGAAATAGCACAACGCTCCCACTGAATTTCATGTATACACAAGGTTCATCTTCGTTCTTGATAAAATCAAACTCTTTGATTTTCTCATCAAACCGAAGGTTTCAACTACTAGAAGCTTGCTTCAATCCATAAATGGATCTTTGCAACTTGCACACCTTGTTAGAATTTTGTGGATAAACAAAACCTTCGGGTTGTGTCATGTACACATCCTCTAGCAGTTTTTCATTAAGCAAAGCGGTTTTGACATCCATTTGCCATATCTCATAGTCATAATACGCAGCTATGGCAATCAAAATTCTAACAGACTTAAGTATGGCAACAGGCAAGAAGGTTTCATCATAGTCTACACCATGAGTTTGCCTATATCCCTTTGCTACAAGCCTAGCCTTACAAGTATGCACCTTCCCATTTATGTCAGTCTTCTTCTTGAAGACCCACTTGCACCCTATGGTTTTTACACCTTCGAGTGGCTCAATCAAGTTCCAAACTTGATTATCCAACATGGATTGCAATTCGGACTTCATGGCTTCTAACCATTTATCTGAATCGGGATCGAATATCGCCTCTTGATAGGAAGTAGGTTTGTCATTCTCAATGACTTCCACTTTATTACTTTCCGACACGAGAAACCCATATCTCTCGGGTGCGGATCATAACCTATCCGATCTACGATGGACTTGTGGATCTTGAACCGGTTTCACAACTTCTTGTGGACTTGGTTTAGTCTCTACTATCGGTTCCATGTTATTTTCGGGTTCTTGAACTTCTTCAAGATCAATTTTACTCCCACTAGATGCTTTATTGAGAAACTGTTTCTCAAGAAAAGTACCATATTGAGCAACAAACACTTTGTTCTCAACGCGGTTGTAAAAGTAATACCCCTTGGTTTCCTTAGGGTAACCAACAAAAATAAACTTACAGATTTAGGTACTAACTTATCAGAGACAAGTCTCTTCACATAAGCTTCGCAACCCCAAATCTTCATGAAAGACAAATTAGGTTTTCTTCCATGCCACATCTCATGTGGGATCTTAGGAGCCAATTTAGTGGGACTCTATTCAGTGTGAATGCATCAGTCTCTAATGCATGTCTCCAAAAGGATATAGGAAGGTCTACTTGACTCATCATCGAACGAACCATATCTAATAAGGTTCTATTCCTCCTCTCGAAAACACCATTCCATTGTGGCATTCAGGGTGGAGTCAACTCTGAAACAATTCCACAGTTTTTGAGATGATTGTCAAACTCTTGGCTCAAATACTCACCACCACGATCGGATCGAAGTGCTTTAAATGTTTTGCCAATTTGATTTTGTACTTCATTTTGAAATGTTCTAAACATCTCAAATGCTTCACTCTTTAACTTCATTAGATAGACATAGCCATATCTAGATAAGTCATCGGTGAATGTAATGAAATACCGAAATTCTCCCCTAGCAATGCTGCTCATTGGTCCGCATACATCAGTATGTATTAAGCCCAATAAGTCACTAGCCCTTTCACTACTGTTAGTGTAGGGTGGTTTGGTCATTTTACCCAATAAACAAGATTCGCATATCTCATATGATTCATAATCATGTGAGTCTAACATTCCAACTTTGTGGAGTTTAGAAATGCGTTTCTCATTTATATGATCAAGTCGGCAATGCCACATGTAAGAGTTATTCACGTCATTCGGTTTAGACTTCTTGTCTACATGATAAACATTTTCAACACTATTTTGTTTCTCATCAACATCAAGAACATAAAGGCCATTAAATGAATTTGCAATACCATAAAGCATATCATTTAAATAAATATAAAACTTCTTATTCTTAATAAGAAAATTATACCCCTCATTATCCAAACAAGAAACAGAAATAATATTCCTACTCAAATACGGAATATAGTAACAATTGTTCAAAACAAGTACTAAGCCACTAGGTAAAGTTACATCATATGTCCCTACGGCTAAAGCAGCAACTCTTGCTCCATTCCTAACGCGCAGGTCAACTTCACCTTGTTTGAGTAGCTTCCTATTTCTCAGTCCCTGCACATTTAAACAAATGTGAGATCCACATCCGGTATCTAATACCCATGAACTAGAAACATAAATGAAAATATCTATCATATAGATACCTGAAGCAGCAACAATCGTATTGCCCTTCTTCGCCTTTAGGCCTTCCTTGTAAACCTTGCAGTTGCACTTCCAATGTCCAACCTCTTGGCAATGGTAGCAAACCGCATCCTTTTGAGATGCCTTGGGAGCCTCTTTGACATCAGCAACCTTTGCCTTAGGTTTAGCAACACTTGCTTTACCTTTGCCATCTTTCTTGAACCCTTTACCTTTGTTAACCATTAACATAGTATCGGTTTTAGGCTTCTTGATATTCATCTCTGCGGTCTTAAGCATCGCATGCAATTTCGAGAGATTCTTCTCCATGCCAGTCATGTGATAGTGCATAATAAAATGACTATAACTTTCAGGCAATGAATTCAATATCAAATCCGTGGCGATTTCCAAACTCAACTGATTTCCAAGCCTATCGAGACGCTCAATGTAACCTTTCATCTTAAGGACAAGAGCTCCCACCAATTGCCCTTCTTGCATCTTGCATGCAGTCAGGGACTTAACCACATCATATCTCTCATTTCTTGCTTGCACTTGGAACATTTTCTTTAAGCGCTCAGCAAAATCAAATGCTACATCTATGTGCTTAAGGTCTTTCTGAAGAGCCTTAGACATAGTGGCTTGCATAAGGCATGCAACATCTATAGAATAATCATTATGTTTCTTATGTGCATCCCTATCAGCCCTAGAAGCATTTGGAGCAGGTTGAGGTGGAATGGGTTCATTGAGAACGTACAGTTTCTTCTCTTGCTTTAGAACAATTCTAAGACTTCTGATCCAATCAGAATAGTTTGTACCGTTCTCCTCAATCTTGTCCTTCTCAAGGACGGATCTCAGTGACAGGGGTTGATTATTGTGATTAGCTATTCTACAATAAAATATGCAAACAATGAAACACATAAGTATCAACACATTTATCATCTAAGAGAAAATAACGTATTTCATAAATACTCCCACTAAATTATACACCTTCAAATACAAACATGTATCATATAATCATAGTAGGCTAAGATCCATATTTCACTTGATTTTGGTTTAACTGAGTCAATGCCCGAAATCAAGCTATTTAGGTAGAAACATCAATCATATCACTATATGACTCTTAGATCTTTTATGAGATTTTCCTTGACATCTTATGTCAAAACATGTTTTAAATCTCATCTATGCCTTAGGTCAAATCTTATTTGAAAGCACCAATTAAGTCAAAACCTTTTTCAAACATGTGAGACATGGAATGATGCACCTAACTGAGTCAAAACTATATCAACCATTATCTCACCTTGATCACAAATTAAGATATAAGATGCACCCAACTGAGTCAAAACTACATCAAATACCCTAAAATATCAGAAGTGTTCTAATCAAGGAATGACATAAGACTTAAATATTTAGAAGGTTTTCATATTTTGACAAACATCGCATGGTTGTAACATAGATCTCATGTGAACATAATCATGAACATAGGGCTTCACAAAATTCCATACAAACAATTTGATTTATTTTTGAGAAATTACAAATCCAAATAATCATATTAATAGATTAATAACCTATGTGACAAAATAATCTAATTAATTTATCATGAATCATGAATATGGCATATATCATATACTTGTTTTTCCTAAAATCAAAACACATGGAATATAGATCTATTTCATATAGCATGGTAGCAAATAATCAAATTAAATCTAGCATGCAATTTCAATCCAAATCATGGCAAGACAGGGCTCTGATACCACTGTTGGGTTTTGGGGTTACAAACGCATCGGAAAATTTACAAATAACATCAAAACCCTAGCCCTATGATCCGTCTAGCATGAAGAGATTAGAAATATATGTGAGATAGAATTTACATACCTTGAATGCAATTTGGTTTGTCAAAACAGATCTCAAAATTCAAGCTTAGAATTTTGATGTTAATCTTCTATCTTCCTCCTTCGAACTTGGTGATGAAATCAACAATGGAGATCTTCAAGCTTTAGGAGATAAAGCAACCTCCCTCTAATGGTGATCCACATGCGAACGAACCAAGAACACCTTCTTGTGGGATTACTAGATGATCCTCTTGATTATTGAAACACTTTTCAATAATCTATGGCAAAAACTATGGAATTAATCAAGGCCTAGGATTTCATAAATCTAGAAAAATGATGTATGATATGAGAGAGAGTTTTTGGCTGCCCAAGGACTTGTATTTATATCCCATATAAATTCCCTAACACTTAGGGTTAAGTCCTTGTCAATAATAAAAATCTTCCCAGCCTTGAAAAGCTGATCGGACACGAATTTCGCGTCGGGCAACAAACACTTTATTCTCAACGCGGTTGTAAAAGTAATACCCCTTGGTTTCCTTAGGGTAACCAACGAAAATAACCTTGTCAGTTTTAGGTGCTAACTTATCAGAGACAAGTCTCTTCACATAAGGTTCGCAATCCCAAATCTTCATGAAAGACAAATTAGGTTTTTTCCATGCCACATCTCATGTGGGGTCTTAGGAGCCGATTTAGTAGGGACTCTGTTCAGTGTGAATGCAGCAGTCTCTAATGCATGTCTCCAAAAGGATATATGAAGGTCTACTTGACTCATCATCGAACTAACCATATCTAATAGGGTTCTATTCCTCCTCTCGGACACACCATTCCATTGTGGGATTTCGGGTGGAGTCAACTTTGAAACAATTCCACAGTTTTTGAGATGATTGTCAAACACTTGGCTCAAATACCCACCACCACGATCGGATCGAAGTGCTTTAATTGTTTTGCCAAGTTGATTTTGTACTTCATTTTGAAATGTTCTAAACATCTCAAACGATTCACTCTTTGACTTCATTAGATAGACACAACCATATCTAGATAAGTCATCGGTGAATGTAATAAAATACCGAAATCCTCCCCTAGCAATGCTGCTCATTGGTCCGCATACATCAGTATGTATTAAGCCCAATAAGTCACTAGCCCTTTCACTACTGTTAGTGTAGGGTGGTTTGGTCATTTTACCCAATAAACAAGATTCGCATATCTCATACGATTCATAATCATGTGAGTCTAATATTCCATCTTTGTGGAGTTTAGAAATGTGTTTCTCGTTTATATGACAAAGCCGGCAATGCCACATGAACGAGTTGTTCACGTCATTCGGTTTAGACTTCTTGTCTACATGATAAACATTTTCAACACTATTTTGTTTCTCATCAACATCAAGAACATAAAGGCCATTAAATGAATTTGCAATACCATAAAGCATATCATTTAAATAAATATAAAACTTCTTATTCTTAATAAGAAAATTATACCCCTCATTATCCAAACAAGAAACAGAAATAATATTCCTACTCAAATCCGAAATATAGTAACAATTGTTCAAAACAAGTACTAAGCCACTAGGTAAAGTTACATCATATGTCCCTACGGCTAATGCAGCAACTCTTGCTCCATTTTCAACGCGCAGGTCAACTTCACCTTGTTTGAGTAGCTTCCTATTTCTTAGTCCCTGCACATTTAAACAAATGTGAGATCCACATCCGGTATCTAATACCCATGAACTAGAAACAGAAAGGAAAATATCTATCATATAGATACCTGAAGCAGCAACAATCATATTGCCCTCCTTCGCCTTTAGGCCTTCCTTGTAAGCCTTACAGTTGCGCTTCCAATGTCCAACCTCTTTGCAATGGTAGCAAACCGCATCCTTTTGAGATGCCTTGGGAGCCTCTTTGGAATCGACAACCTTTGCCTTAGGTTTAGCAACACTTGTTTTACCTTTGTCATCTTTCTTGAACCCTTTTGCAAGTGCTCCAATTTGAGTTGTTAGCATTTTCGTTAGAAAATTAACGAAAGTCTTAACATTCCTAACATTTCTAACAATTCCTAACTTTTCTAACAAAGCAAGGGTAAAGTAGACATTGCTATTTAAGGTTAAACCAATAAAAGAATCTTAAAAAGAAAAGAAATTGTAAAAAACCCGAATTGGCAAGCTGAAAAACACAGCCAGTTTGAATATTTTTGAAAATATTCCTTGTGTCCAAAGCCTGCAGCTGCAATTAATGAACAGTGCACGCTGCAGTACATATCCGCGCGGACACAATTGAATATTTCAGAGGGCTATAAATTGAGCCCTTCAGTCACAGAAATGGGGAGCCACAACTTCATTCACAGCAACACCTTGGCGAAAATACTAGAGAAAACAGTGAGAATTCCCTTGAATTGTCACCTTTTTCTCTTGATTATTTTCCCAAATCACACCCACTCACTCTCAAATTCAAGCCTCAAACACTCTTAAATTCAAGCCTCAAACTCAAAAAAATCAATAGAAGATAGGTATAACCTCCTTCTCCTTACCCTAAATCCCATCCATGCATGCATTTCATACTTTGAAGATGTAACTTGTTTTCCTCTTGCCTTAGATCCAAGAGGATCACCATGAAAGTTCATCTCCATGGATGATCCTCTACAAGGATCAAAATTTCTTTCAAAATTATTTTTACTTCTTACAAACATATTTTCAAAACCCTAAAAACCATTTTCACAACAAAAATCTTTGTTTCAAAGGATAAAACTCCCCTTTCCAAGCAAATGAAATGCTTAAGTCCTAATGTACCCTAAGAATGGTTTGATATAGTTGTAAGTACCCAAATCTGGCTCATGCCTTCCGGTTAATTTTCCCGGCAATTCCGGTAATTTTTCCGGTAATTCCTCGGACTTTCCTACAGTTTCGGAATAATTTCAGAAATGTTCCAAGCCTTTTAAGGGCTGAAGGGAATGCTTGGTGATTAAGAAACACGTTTTTTCGTAATCCCAAAACCCTTCTAGAAGACTGCCACCTTGCATGTTTCTAGAAGGGACTGGAAGTGGCTACTTATGTCGTGCGACATAATAGGCCATGAAAAACTTCTAGAAGCTTGCCACCTTGCATGTTTCTAGAAGAATCTGGAAGTGGCTACTTATGTCGTGCGACATAATAGGCCATGAAAAGTTCTAGAAGGTTGCCACCTTGCATGTTTCTAGAAGGAAAGCAGTTATGGCTTGTTATGTCGTGCGACATAACAAGCCCATGCAGGCAGCCTATAAATAGAGGCCTTCACCTCTCATTTTGGACACAACATTACCACCCCAAAAACAATACACCCACAATCAGTCACTCCCAAGACGTGAAAAATATTGGTGAAGGCTCAAGAAGGTGAAGAAGAAGCTAAAGAAGCCATCTCCCTCCTCCTTGAAGACCCAAGACCAACCTCTCCTCCTAGCTCCGTCCGAAGAAACAAAGGAAGCCATTGGTAACCTCGCACGCCCTAACCTTGAATTTTAATTAATATACTTGCTCATTGCATTCATATATCTTGCTTGGGACTTGGCATTCATAGTTAAAGATCATATCTTTATCATCCCCTTCCCCTTTTGCATGCATTAAGACATCATTTGTCATAAAAATGTAGTCTTTTTCATAAAGGTGCATCCTTTGCACCTAAAACCCCCGTTTTTAAATAAAAATGTCATCTTTATGCATCATTTGCATATAAAAATCCAATCTTTTCAATAAAAATGCATCCTTTGCATTCAAAACCCTTTTTCATGCATCACTTGCATAAAAATCCTATCTTTATGCATCACTTGCATAAAGATCATGTCTTTCAATCAAAAAAGCATCATTTGCAAACCCAAAAATGTCATCTTTTCATTAAAGTGTCATTTTTCATCATGCATTTCCCCCTTTCCCCCAACCTTGGAACGGACCGGTGTAAAAGATCCTATCTTTACATCGTTCCTTCCATTAAAGGTTCACGATTTCTTTGGAAAGGGATAACCTTGAACCCTATATCTCCGATTATCGCTTAAGAAAGAGTATGAAGCCTCTATACGAGCTCGACCGTCTTAAAGCGTAGGATTGATGGGCTAAGGACCCTCCTTTTCTAAAGAACCTCATCTTTGACCAAAAGAGAGTCATTCTCTCGATCACGCAAGTCCCGAGGGTCCCGAGGTTAAAATGCGATGATCACAAGTCATAAGATGAGGACGGGATCATAATCCCAAATACATAAAATTCCAAGGAATCCCGAGCGACAACCAACAAATGGTTTGTACGTCCAGAAGACAACTTGGGACATTCCCCCCCCTTTTTTTCTCAAACACATGCACACAAGAAAGCACGCAAGCAAGCACGATTACTGAAATCTTGGGAGACTTGCTCCGGCAAGGCACTTTGGGTGAACGCCAAACGTTCTTCCCAAGGGGTAACTTAACCTCCGAACCCAAGTAAAAACCTTTTTTTCAAAGTTTTGAGGTAATCAAAATGGCGTGGCGACTCCGTTTTTCAAATAACTCGGATGTCTTCAAACTCGCGTGAATCCAAACAAATTTGGGCACCACATTCACAGTTTGGCGACTCTGCTGGGGAATACCCAAAGGAGAAAAGCTTTTATTTTCAAAAAAAAAAAATCGATACTCGGTATATAGGTGGAAACCACTTACCCTTCCTGTACACTCCCTGACGTGGGAGTTGGGATAACCGGTGGTTTAACAATCCACGTACCAGTATCCCTTTTCGAAAAAAAACAATTTTGAAAAAAATAGAAGAAAGCTTTTCCCTTTTGAGCGGGTTAGACTCCCATCGCCGATTTCATTAATCGTGCTTGCTTTCTTTACCATGCATTGCATCATTTGCATCTTGGAATCTGTGCATACTTTGAAACGGGAAACAACCCGAAAAATAGCAAAAGAAGTGGAACCTGGAAAATTGATCCATGCAGTCGTACGGCTCAATCCTCCTTGGATTCTGACCGGGCGACCTCAGTGGCAATTCCACCAGGAAAAATCATGGTTAATCTGGCAGTCCTAGCAGCTTGGGGCTACTCACTTCATGATCGATTGGGCTCCCAGAAAATTTACGTGCTTACGTGTTGCATTTTCCCCCGTCCCGAAAATCATTCCTTTAAAACACATTATGAAAATCTCTGTTTTAACTCAAAAAGGAACATTTTTAGGAGACCGCACACTACGCGCACCTGATATATCCTGTACACTTTGCACGCACGTCCTTCAAACCCGAGGGTGGTTCCAATTCGCGAGTCACGGACAGCCTTACGATGCTCCCGGCGCGCACGGAATCATCCCAACCTCCCCATGGCCAAAGGTGTCGACCAATGCACAGTCCGTGTCACACGTTTCAAAAAACCGTGACTTTTGGTTGGTTTTTGGTCTAGTCCGTGTCATATAGCCCAGTTGCATACCCTCGTGAAGGTCAAGCCTTAGTTCATAACGGAAGCCAAGATTTTCGCTCAAGCGGAACTCCGCCAAGGAAAAATTGGCGAGATCTTGACTCCGACATTGACTTTGACCTTGACCTGCATGGAATGCGTAAGAGTCAAGACCGAGTCTTTGCCAACAAATCAAAAGATCTTTCGCTCAAGCGAAGCTCTGCCAAAATTCCGACAAGGAAAAATTGGCAAGATCTTGACCCGGCATTGACTTCGATTCTGACTCACGCCCGGCGTATGCAACGAAGTTCAATGTGACACTGTGTCATCCGGCTTTTGCCGCCCGACCCATGCCTATTATCTTCTCGGACATTACCGAAAGTAAAAACGTCATTCGCTCAAGCGAAATTCTGCCAAAATTCTATCAAGGCAGAAAGACGAGACTTTCCCGGTATTGCCTTGACTATAATCCGCATCGCTCGTACGTTGAAAGTTCCTATGACCCGCTAGACCCGTTAGGAGCGTTCTTTACTCTCGGTCGGTGGGATCCGCGTGCCCTATAGGACCCTCGCCCGGGGCTGTCCACCCTGGGAGGTCGAAATACAGGTGGAATACGAGGGGCTTATAGACGTAGTGATGGAACCCATTGATCCAGGATCTAGAGTAGTTGCGAAAAAGAAGGGCAAACCCCCTTTTCCAACCAAATAGAAATTAATAAATGACATTGTTTTCAGTAAATTTGAACAATTAATGTAATCATAATTGCATTTTCCTATCTTTGATAACCCTAATCGACCTCCTCGGTCCGATTTCCGATTTTCTATTCCGACCTTTCATGGTCAAACCCTAATCGAGACCTCCTCGGTCCGATTTCCGATTTTCTATTCCGACCTTTCATGGTCAAACCCTAATCAAGACCTCCTCGGTCCGATTTCCGATTTTCTATTCCGACCTTTCATGGTCAAACCCTAATCGACCTCCTCGGTCCGATTTCCGATTTTCTATTCCGACCTTTCATGGTCAAACCCTAATCGAGACCTCCTCGGTCCGATTTCCGATTTTCTATTCTGACCTTTCATGGTCAAACCCTAATCGAGACCTCCTCGGTCCGATTTCCGATTTTCTGTTCCGACCTTTCACGGTCAAACCCTAATCGAGACCTCCTCGGTCCGATTTCCGATTTTCTATTCCGACCTTTCATGGTCAAACCCTAATCGAGACCTCCTCGGTCAGATTTTTGATTTTTCTATCCCGACCTTTCATGGTCATTTTCCTAATCGAGACCTCCTTGGTCCGATTTCCTATTTTCCTATCCCGACCTTTCATGGTCAAACCCTAATTGAGACCTCCTCGGTCCGATTTTCGATTTCCCATCTCGACCTTTCATGGTCAAATCCTTAATCGAGACCTCCTCGGTCCGATCTCCAAATTTCAATCTTGACCTTTCAAGGTCTCATCTTTTCCGATCAATTAGGATTAGGAGAAAATGTGTTTTGAGTAAAAACTTAAGCAATAAGTGCATGTTACTTGAGCCTTTAGCCTAAACACTTACCTCCAAGTCTAAATCATACCTACCTTACCTATCCCCGAGCCTAAACCTTGCCTGTCCCTTTCCCGCAGCGAGAAAGAAGTGGGCTAGAATACTGGGTCAGCGGCTTTTCAGAAAACCTTAGGTTCGCAAGCCCATCGGCTCGTAGAGTCAGAATGGCAGATTTGACAGAAAACAGTGAGGGTGCAGGAAATCAGATGTTTAGGAAGGAAGAGTTAGTCCTGGCTTTGGAAAATGTCCAGAAGGTTCATGAAGAGCAGCTGTCATTGCTCATCGGTGCTCTTCGCTGCAATGGAGTTCAAGTAACAGTTGAGTCCAACGGTTCTCTGGTAGTGGTCGAAGATGAGACTCCAGAAGTAGCCATCTCATCTCCCCCAGCCTATAATCAATACCTTCCTCCATCCACATATGATCCCTTGCCAAGGACCACTTCTCCTCAGTCCTTTCCAACATCCCAGCTCATCAGGGCCCCATTGCCCTCGGCTCCTCGAACGGATTGGGCTTCACCCCACCTGTCTCTCATTTTCAGCAATACCTGCCAGTTTATGCTCCAACCTCACATAATCAGTTTGAGATATGTGGCTATGTTCTGAAGCCCCTATACTCGCCTGAATGCGATCATGAGTTGCCAAAGGATGATTCGAGTTTTCAGTTGTCACCTACCGGACTTAATGAATTCAGCCGTCAGTTTGCTACTACAAGTCCTGTTTCCAGTTCCGGTAACCCGAGAGTCCCCGTTGACCCCCATGTGGTAATATTGATGGAACAAGTACAACAGATGCAAGAGAAGCTTGACCTCATGATGAGTATCAATACTCCCTTGACCCAATATGTCGAGCCAAGCAAGGAAATGATTCCACCAAGTGTAACCCAATGCCACCAAGCACCAAGCAAGAACCGTACCTGGCTCAAGACCACCCCTCACAAAGAAAAGGGTGTCGTAGCTTCCTTCAGCCAAATTCAACAGTGGAACCAATTGGACAGTGAAGATCAAAGTCTTGAGAACAACAAGGTTTCCCAAAAACCTCGCTCCTTTCACTTTGACAATACAGAGAGGCCTTTAAGCAAGATTCTAGAAGAGCTAATGAAAGAAAAGTTGATAAAGTCACTGGAGAATTGGAAGCCCAGGAACCCCAGTATTCGGTTGGATGAGTCCAAGCACTGTCTTTTCCATCAATACCATGGGCACAACACTGATGATTGCACCTATTTGAGTCATGAGATCCAGAAGTTGATAGAAGATGGGAAGTTTGAGAACCTCCATGGGCCAAAGACAGAAAGTTATGATAAAAGGTCAATTCAAGAAGTGCAACATGATGTTGGGATGCCCATGAGCAAAGTTTTCAAAGATTTGGTGAAACGAGGCCTTCTCACACCTCTCGAGAATTATAAGCCAAGAAACCCAAGTAGAGTTAACAGGGCCAAGTTCTGTGAGTTCCACAAGCATTATGGTCATGTGACAGACAAGTGTGTGGATCTGAAGAGAGAAATTCAGTGGCTGATCTACGAAGGAAAGCTCAAGCTCCCTGACAGTCCAACCAGTGAAGAGTAGCTAGACTAGGGTTTACCTATCCTTAAAAAAAAAAAGACGCAAAAAAAAATATAGTCTCTCAGTCGACCTTCGTAGGTTCTAGTAATTTTTCCCTTTCAATCAGGTCCTCTACGGACATTGTAATAAATCTTCAATTTTCTATAAAAGAGTCTTCTTCTTTTCTTACTAGACTTAAGACATTATTTGCATACCTACATTACATTTAATGAAATGGTTTTATTTTATATGATCACTTGCATTGCTCAACAAATAATCTCTCGAAATAATTAACATTCTGATTAATCGGTGTGAGAAAGTCAACTAATGCCATCAAGCCATACACTTTTCTCACCCCGCAAAAGGCCTTCATCAAAGCCATACACTTTCCCAAACCATGTCCTCCCCATCACCTTGACCAAGTCAACAACGGCGGCATCAAGGGACAGCAAAAGGACACTCAGCTTCAAAAGATTGACCCCGTGTCGGCAACAACCTCAAGGGTATCAAGAATGTTCAAGCAGGGGCTCGCCTTGGTCCTCGGGTGCTTTAGAAAATAAAAAAAATGTGTAGTGCAAAAAGAGTAATACCACTAGGCCGAAAATCCCGAAAAAAGGGCGCCTAGGCAAAAACAGGGTTGCACATATAAAAAAAAAATAAAAAAATCTTAGTGCAAAAAGAGTAATGCCCAGCTAGGCTGAAAATCCCAAAAAAGGGCAGTCTAGGCAAAAAACAGGGTTGCACATAAAAAAAAAATGAGGCCAAGGACCCAGCGTCACTAATCAAAAGCTTGACGGACAGGCAAGACCAAAGCTCAGAGAATGAAAGTTGTCGATAACAATGGGGTGGTCGAAGCAAAACCAGAAGCATTTCATAAGCCCATAGGCACGTGCAAATCCTTTCTCCCCCAATGAAAGAAGGAGCAATCAGAAGCAGCCGTCCAAGAATGACTTGGTCAAGGAATCATCTCGAGGCCCACGCCTCATCATCAGCTCATCCTAGCCTTTTCACTAAAGGAATCACAAATCCCATTTCCCAAACACAGTCCGGCCAAGGCCGAACTACGGCGACCTGAGCTCCTCACAATGAGGGGAACGTAGGCAACCAGCAATGGTCCGGTCATAAGCATATCCAAGTTTCAGAAAATCCGGTCTCATCAATGACCTCCTTCATAAGCATATCCAAGTTTCAGAAAATCCGGTCTCATCAATGACCTCCCTCATAAGCATATCCAAGTTTCAGAAAATCCGGTCTCATCAATGACCTCCCTCATAAGAATATCCAAGTTTCAGAAAATCCGGTCTCATCAATGACCTCCCTCATAAGCATATTCAAATTCCAGAAAATTCGGTCTCATCAATGACCTCTCCCATAGACACAGTCAAATCCCAGAAAACCCGATCTCATCAATGACCTCCCTGTACACAAACCTTTCTTTCACACCAGCCAACCTTGATCCGCGACATTGGTTGACTTTCTCCTCATGACTAATAAGAATGTTTTTTTTCATATCGAGATTAATGGTTGAATAACCCGAACATCAATAAAGGGTTTTAAGCAATCTTGTGATCATTGTAAATAAAACAAGTTTTCAGATGTCTTGACAAGTCTTCCTTTTCTACATCTTAGTGTGATGATGCCCGATTTTTTTTGTGAATCAAACGGAGTCGCCACGCCATTTTTGTTTTAAGGGCCAAAACTTTGAAAAATGCCCGAGATCAAGAGATTCGAGTTCGGTGGTCACGTTACGCGCCGGGAAGGACGTTAGTGTGCACCCGGAACGCCTCGTAAAAACGAGTCTTCCAAACATTCAAAATCTTTTGTTGTGTGTGTGTGTGTGTGTGTGTGTTTTGGCCAAAATAAGTTGAAACTGAGGTAAGTAAAAATTGGGAACTCTTTTTAAGGCTTTAAACTGATCCCATGATTTTTTGGGTGATTTTTGGGTTGAGATTTGGAACTCAAAAGATTTTTGGAAGTTGAAAACCATTTCTGCCAGAATGAAAAAAGCAGTTGACCCTTGACTTTGAAATGGACTTTAGGGCTTGAAAACTACAGAATCTAGGAAAAGTCCGGGAATGAAAAATGTTCAAAACACCTTATAAAAGGTTTCTGTAAAAGAACTTTTCATTTTGGAGATGATTTGAGGGGTCAAAACCTTCTGGAAATCTCAGATCTGAAATCTGGATTTCCAGAGACTGATGAACTGACCTTTAAAAGAAAATTTGAAAAAAGGAGTTTTACTCGCACAAAAAATAAAGTAAAAATATATATGGAAAGATCTGGATGTTGGTTACAAAAAGTATTTTGTAGTCAACACCAAATTCCAAGTTTATCTATGTCCAAAAAATTAGACCATGGACTGAGGTCTGAGAAAATTGCTATTGGACAGCAACTTCTCAAGAAAGAAAATATGATTTTAAAGGGGGGTTTTGCATCCATGCTTGTCCCCATTTCCCTAGGTTTTGATTAGTGATCACTTGACATTTTAGTGGTGAATCAACTATATCAAACCATCCTTGGGGTACATTAGGACTAAGCACTTCATTTGCTTGGGAAGGGGAATTTTATCCTTTGAAAATGAGATTTGATGTATGAAAATGATTTTTAGGGTCTTGGAAATGTGTTTTCTTTGCAAGAAAGTAAGAACACTTTGAAAATAATGTAGATCCTTGTAGAAGATCATCCATGGAGATGAACTTCCATGGTGATCTTCTTGGATCTAAAGCAAGAAGATGAATAAACTACATTTTGTAGCTTGAAAATGCATGCATGGATGAATTTTAGGGTAAGGAGAGGGAGGTTATACCTATCTTCCTTGTGTTTTGTGTTTGAAGGCTTGAATGTGAGAGTGTTTAAGGCTTGAATATGAGAGTGTTTGAGGGTGTTTAGGGTTGGTGATTTGAGTTGGTTAAAGAGAAAACAAGTAGATAACAATGAAGTCCTCTATGTTTTCTCTCTAATCCTCCTCCTATAGGGTGATTTGAGCTTGGATTGGTGTATGTATGAGAGTATGTATGAGAGTGATTTGAAGTGTTTGTGAGTGAGTGAGATTTGGGAAAGATTGGAGAGAAAATGGTGGCAATCTAAGGATTCCCACTGTTTTCTCTCTATATTTCGCCAGAGTTTCGTTGCTGTGATCAAATTGTGTTGTGTAAACTGAGAGAGGAGGGTTCAATTTATAGCCCTCTGAAATTGACAAACATGTCCGCGCGGATATGATTGACAGCGTGCACTGTTCATTAATTACAGCTCAGTGCTTTGAAGCAGAAGAATAAAATTCAAAAATCCAGCAGTTTATGTTTTTCAACTTGCCCAATTCGGATTTTTCTTATTTCTTTTGCTTTTTGAGATTCTTTTCTTGGTTTAACTTTAAATGGCAATGCCCATTTTACCCTTACTTTGTTAGAAAAGTTAGGAATGTTAGGAATGTTAGTAATATTATAACTTTTGTTAATTTTCTAACGAAAATGCTAACAAGCTCAAATTGGAGCACTTACAGTAGCCCCTCGGCGACGGCGCTTTCGAAGGAAGCGGGGTCGTCGATAAGAGTAAGGCTCCATATTTTGGCAGGATGATCAAGTGATCGAGTGGCTGAACCTATTTAATAGGCTACCTATGTATCCTTAAGAGGAATCAAGCCAGTCGTAGTTCGGGTCTTTCGACTATCTTTAGTCGTCGACCCTGGAGTATTTGCTTTAGGATGTCAACTTTGGCGAGCGAGTTTACGATCGATTCTTTGAAAGAAACTCTGCTTTGAGGATAAGAAATGACCCTCTTCTGGTCGATGGCTAGGGTCAGATATCCGCTCTGCCGGGGATAGGAATGACCATTTTGGTCTGGTGGCTGAACCTAATAATAGGCTACCTACGTATCCTTAAGAGGAATCAAGCCGGCCGTAGTTCGGGTCTTTCGACTATCTTTAGTCGTCGACCCTACTGTTTTAGGAAAGTCATCCTAAGATTTGACTATTTTTGGGAAGTCACCCTATGGTCCGACTATTTTGGGAAGTCGCCCCTATGACTCATGACTGCTTTTTTGGGAAGTCACCCTAAGGTTTTGACTGTTTTGGGGAAGTCGCCCTATGATCTGACTGTTTTTGGGAAGTCACCCTAAGGTCTGACTATTTTTGGGAAGTCGCCTATGGTTTGACTATTTTTGGGAAGTCGCCCTATTACTATTTTTGGGAAGTCGCCCTAAGGTTTTGACTATTTTGGGGAAGTCACCCTATGGTTTGACTATTTTTGGGAAGTCACCCTAAGGGATGATTGCGATTTATCTCTTTCCTCGTGTTGTGTGTGATAGCGTTTTAGGTGCCTCAAACCTTGATGA
Organism: Adenophora triphylla var. japonica; assembly: GCA_022495995.1. Lineage (NCBI taxonomy): Eukaryota > Viridiplantae > Streptophyta > Magnoliopsida > Asterales > Campanulaceae > Adenophora > Adenophora triphylla. The sequence goes on from JAFEMH010003014.1 coordinate 288,551, forward strand.
TGGCGTCTTAGGTGCTTCGAACCTCGGTGATGGCGTCTCAGGTGCCTCGAACCTTGATGATGGCGTCTTAGGTGCCTCAAACCTTGATGATGGCGTCTTAGGTGCCTCAAACCTTGATGATGGTGTTTTAGGTGCCTCGAACCTTGATGATGGCGTCTTAGGTGCCTCGAACCTTGATGATGGCGTCTTAGGTGCCTCGAACCTCGATGATGGCGTTTTAGTGATAGATGGTCCTCTAGTGGACTTCATTTGAAGGGATCGGTTTTACGTCCGCCGCCGAAGGAAAGGATGACCGTGCTGTCGAGCGGCCGACTCTAATGATAGGCTACCACGTATCCTTAAGAGGGAATCAAGCCGGTCGTAGTTCGAAAATAGCTGGGATGGTCTTTGATGGTTTGACAAGATTTGAGGTTTGACTATTTTTTTGGGAAGTCGCCCTAAGATTTGATGATAATGTTCTTTTAGAAAAGTAGTTGATTAAGATATGCTTTCATACCCGTGTCTGGCTTACACCGTAGCCGAGGCTACGGGCGATGTTGATGAAGAGTTGTTAGGTTGCCGTTCGTGGGACGGTTTTACGCCGACGATTTGCCTTTGTCTTTGGAGGCATTTTGACCTGAAGGAGGAGTTTGGTTAGTCCGCATCTTGCTGGTGATCGTCAAACTTGTAGAGGTTTTTGAGCTTGTCTTCACATTGGGACTTCTTGCTTTTGAGAACTTGGTGTCTCTAACCGCATTGTATTTGAGAACTTGGCGTCCCTGACCGTACTGTATTGGAGAGCTTGGCATCCCTGACCGATTTGTATTGGAGAGCTTGGCGTCCTTGACCGATTTGTATTGGAGAGCTTGGCGTCCTTGACCGATTTGTATTGGAGAGCTTGGCGTCCTTGACCGATTTGTATTGGAGGACTTGGCGTCCTTGACCGATTTGTATTGGAGGACTTGGCGTCCTTGACCGATTTGCGTTTTGAGAACTTGGCGTCTCTGACCGATTTGTATTGGAGAACTTGGTGTCCTTGACCTGATTGTATTGGAGAGCTTGGCGTCTCTGACCGGATTGTATTGGAGAACTTGGCGTCTCTGACCGAATTGTATTGGAGAACTTGGCGTCCACGACCCGATTGTATTAGAGCTTGGCGTCTACGACCGGATTGTATTGAAGAACTTGGCGTCTCCGACCGAATCGTATTGGAAAACTTGGCGTCCCCCGACTGTATTCAGGACAAGAGCTTGGCGTCCACAGACCGATTGTAGACACCGGAGGCGGTCTTCATATGTTTGTGGATGTTGGGAACTCGCTTTCATCCATTTGAGGTCGTCTTTGGTGAAGATCATCCTTGTCGAAAAGGGGGATTACGTTTGAATTCCCGCATTTGTTAGTGAAGAAGGAAGATGTATATATGGCATTCATGATGGGCGGATGCATTTACATGTGATGAAATTACCCGGATCCGGCTCGCGCGCGGATGGTGCCCCGTGCATCTCGCTGTCGCCGTTCGGGAATGTTCGCCCGGATCCGAGAGGCAAGACAATCGCGCCCGGCATCCGGCTTATTCCGTCTTAGCGTTTCTGCGAGGTTGGAGGTGTCTCGCTGTTTTTATTAAGCCCAAAACATTGAAAAAGGGCATCGCTTTAAAGATAAATTTTTAAAGCTGTTTTTGTGTGATGAGATTTTGAGTTCGGAGGTCGATGACTCCTCGGGAAGAGAATATTAGAATATTAGAGCTCACCCGAGTAGCCTCGTAAACGAGTCTTTCTGATACCCCTAATATCCTTTAAAAAGTTGTGTGTGTGTGTGTGTGCTTTTAAAAATGCATGTCAGATCGGATGTCTACATTGTATTGAAATGTATTGAAATAGAATAGGAAGGAAGCCTTACCAATGTTGGTTCGTGTCTGCCATCTTCCGCAGGGGAATAGTGTTTGAGGTCGGAGTAGCGTTCGGATTGCTTCGGGATGCCGGTTGTCCTGCGGACGGAGTTTCGCGTGAGTTGAGGTTGTAGCCTGCGTTCGGGCGGAGGTTCGGCGTGCGTGGGGATTGTTGGGATCACTCGGGCAGGTTCGGCGTGCGTTGTGGTGGCGTGGAGTCACTCGGGGCGGAGTTTCGGCGTGGTTTGGGATCGTCTGGTTTGACTCGGAAAGAGCCGGACACCGGGGAAAGACCCGTGCAAGGCCTCTGAGTACCACGAGGGCCTCGAGTACCTCGAGAGTGCCTCGGGGCAGCGCGGGAGCGTCTCGGGAGCGCTCGGAGAGGCTTCGGAGCACCTCTAGGGGGTTTCGGAAGGCCTCGGAAGGATCCCAAGGGGCCAGGAATGCCTCGAAAAGGGCTTAGAGGGGGAGCCAAGGCTTAGGGAGGAAGAGAGAAGTTGGAGGTGTGAAAAATGAGGAGGGGGAGCCCTCTATTTATAGTCTCAGATTTGGTGCAAAGAGGTCCGTACGGACCTCCTTGGTTATCCAGATTTTGGTTTTCCTCGATTTGAGGGAATATGCAATGATGGTGAATATTCGAAATGATGATGTCCCCTTTCAGAAAGAGGTCCGTACGGACCATCTTGCATGCAAAAGAGGTCCGCATTTTACGGACCAAGTCCGCATGGAAACCATCATTTCTCCCGGATTTGAGGGAATATTGTGGACTTTAAGGGGATTTAGTAATTATGGAAACAAAGAGGTCCGTACGGACCTATATTGCTTTTCCAGCTTCACGAAAATTCCCGAAAGGTCCTTTTGTCCTTTTATCCTGAAAGGCTCCTCCCCCGGCTTTGGTTGGGGGGTTTCGAGAGGGTTTTGAGAGGGTTTTGAGTGAGAGAGGTCTCTCGAGACTGCGTGGATGAGTCTCGCGGTGTTTCCCGTGTGTTTGAAAGGGAGTGATCCAGATTGGGGTACTTACAGGCTTCTCCTCGACGACGTCACTTATGAAAGAAGTGGGGTCGCCGATAAGATAAGTGGTCCTAATCTGGATCGCGTGCCGGGAGAGGAAGTGACCGTGAGGGTCAAAGCGAGGACGCGCGGTGTCCTTTTTGGGTGACCGTTTAGGTCAATAGGCTGGACCCCGCGATAGGATTCTACGTATCTCCTCGCGGGAATCAAGCCCGTCGTAGTTCGGCGTGTGGGGTGAGTGTTTTGTGAATGCGGGCGTAGTGGTGCCCTCGGGAGTGTTGTGTGACCGCCGAGGTTAGTGGTGAGGACGCGCGGTGCCCTGAGCGACCGTATAAAGGCCGGCGATGACAAGGACGGCGGCGTCCCGGGTGACCCACATAGGTCGATGTGGTAAGTGACGCGCGGCGTCTCCGGGTGACCACATAAAGTCGCGGTGCGACGTGGTGCGTCCCAAGGTGACCGCGTAGGTCGGTGATAAGGACGTGGTGGCGTCCTGCAGGTGACCGCGATAGGTCGGTGATAAGGACGTGGTGGCGTCCCCGCGACCGCATAAAGTCGGTGATAAGGACGTGGTGGCGTCCTGGCGACCAGCATAGGTCGGTGATAAGGACGTGGTGGCGTCCCCGGGTGACCGCATATGTCGGTGATATGACGACGTGGTGGCGTCTGGGTGACCGCATAGGCCGGTGATAAGGACGTGGTGGCGTCTCCGGGTGACCGCATAGGAGTCGGTGATAAGACGTGGTGGCGTCCGGGGTGATCAGATAGGTCGGTGATAAGGACGTGGTGGCGTCCGGTGACCGTATAGGTCGGTGATAAGGACGTGGTGGCGTCCGGGGTGACCGTATAGGTCGGTGATAAGGGACGTGGTGGCGTCTGGGAGCACCGTATAAAGGTGTGATAAGGACGTGGTAAGGCGTCACGGGGTGACCGTATAAAGTCAAAGGTGATAAGGACGTGGTGGCGTCTGGGCGACCGTATAGGTCGGTATAAGGACGTGTAGTGGCGTCCTGGGCGACCGTATAGGTCGGTGATAAGGACGTGGTGGCGTCCGCGACCGTATAGTCGGTGATAAGGACGTGGTGGCGCCCTGGGTGACCGCATAGATAGTCGGTGATAGCGGACGTGGTGGCGTCTCGGGTGACCCGCATCAGGTCGGTGATAAGGACGCGGTGGCGTCCGGCGATCAGATAGGTCGGTGATAAGGACGTGGTGGCGTCCCGGGTGACCGTATAGGTCGGTGATAAGGACGCGCGGCGTCAAGCACTGGACCGTATAGTCGGTGATAAGGACGTGTGGTGGCGTCCGGTGACCGTATAGAGTCGGTGATAAGGACGTGGTGGCGTCGGGTGACGTAAATCGTCGGTGGTAGGACGCGTGGTGGCGTCCTGGGTGACCGCGTAGGTCGGTGTGAGGACGTGGTGGCGTCCGGGGATGGAAATTTTACGATTTTCCTAATCGGGTGGTTTAAGGCCTTCCGGGCCGGAGATGAATGGTGTGAGACTTGAATCGTCTTCCGATTGCGGTCATGAGGCGCTGGCCGCCTTGTGATTCGAGAGGCGTAGATGCCATTTGTGTTTTTGCATGTTGATGTAGAAGGTTGGACTTACGATGGCCGCCGGTGCTTGAGTGCCGTTGAAGTGGGCAAGGATGACGGCCGATGATTGCTTCATCATTTGGCGTTTGGGAGGCGCTTCGTGCCTCGGGACTTGTACTCGAAGGTGTTGGCTCCTTCGCGTGCTTGTTTTGCCGTTGAGCGGGCGCAGAATGATGGTCGGTGGCCGGGATATGCAGTCTTGCATGACTTCCTTCGACTTGTCGGGAGGAGCTCGGGCTTACTTTGATGGCCTGCTTGCGTTGCCGTTGAAGTGGGCGGTTCGGGCTTACATCCGACCGCCGGTGCTTGAATTGTCGGGGATGCATGACCCCGTAGGGCCCTTTCTCTGTGGGAAGATGACTTCGGACTTTCGTGGTTGAGTTGTCGCTGAAGCGCTTTGGGGCGTCTTGCGCCTTGATATTCGTGGCCGGGAGGTATTGGCTCCTTCTTGAATTGCCGCTGAAGCGGGCATTCGTTGAATTGCCGTTGGAGTGGGCGAAGTTCGGGCTTACATCCGATCACGGGGATTGAATTGCCGCTTGAAGGGGCGCAGGTCCGGTCTTACGTTTGACGGCCGTGGTTGGATTGAAGTGGTTAGGGACCATTCTCGCACTCGATTTGTCCGAAAAAGGCCTTAGGACGGCCCTGGGGCAAAGTTTGTAAGAGGCGGAAAAGTCATTTGGGCACCCCGCACAAAGAGGTCCGTACGGACCAACCCGACTGGGGTTAGTGAAAAAGAGGTCCGTACGGACCATGTTGATTTTTACAGCTCCCGATTTTGACCGTGCGCAAAAACCGAGGCTCCTTCACTTCTTCTTCTTCGCCAGTTTAAACAATGAGAGAGAAGGAGAAAACCTCCATTTTTGCACCAAAATCTTCCATTTTTCCTTTGATTTGCTCGCAATGGCGGAGGATCTCGAAGGAGCCGTAGACAACGCAGTCGTAGTGGTCGAGCAATGAATGGAGCTTCAAAGGAATTGGACCTCGTTCGTTCCGTCTTCGAAGAACCCGGATGTTTTGTATCCGAATCCGGGAGGTGCATAATCGTCGCTCCATGAACGTTGGGGAGGTAAGAAATCTGCATTCCGCTTTTGATTCCCTCGTTTCGAATTTTTGAATGCTAGAACTAGGTTTTAGTTTTTCGCATTTTTGAAATTTTTTTTTTTATTTTATGCCTTTTTGTGAAATTCTTGATGAATTGTTGAAAATGGACATGTAAAAATTGCGGGTATGTGTATTTTGTGCAGAAATGTGTAGATTAGCTCTTATTTGTGAAAATAAAGTGCCTATCTAGTGAATTGCATGCTTTGGTGTTTTGTACCGTATGCTATTTATGTATGTACATTATGAGAAAAATTATCGTGTAGTGATAATTTTTGTGAAGAAAGGTGACATGTGCCGTGTTTTGTGACGGGTTATATGTGAAAGTGCGTGCCGTGTTGGGACGGATTTTCTTTTGAGAATGTGCTATATAGTGTGTGCCGTGTTTTTGGGTGACGGACTTTGTGGGGAAAATATGTGCGATATGTGCCGTGTTGGGACGGATTTTCTTTTGAAATGTGTCGTGTAGTGGTTTAATCCCTCCCTTTTTTCTTTTGAGAAAATGTGTACAAAGGTTTGCCGTGTTTTGTGACGGACCGCATGGGGAAAATTATATGCATGATATATGTGAAAATTATGTGCATTGTGTGCCGTGTTTTGTGACTAGTTACATGAAAAATTGTATGTGAAAATTATGTGCATTGTGTGCCGTGTTTTGTGACGGGTTACATGAAAAATTAAATGTATAATGTATGTGAAAATTAGGTGCAATATGTGCCGTGTTTTGTGACGGGTTATATGTGTCTTTATATTAAGTACCGTGATTGACGTACCTTTGCCGTGTTTACCTGCAGGATGCCGGGCTTACTACTGGGAAGGCCAAGAGGATGAAGACTCGGGGTCACTCGAGGCCGGCTTGTGGAGTTATGGCAATGATGCCCGATATTTCCGTGGGCGGTAGGCCGAGTCCCTGAGGTTGGTTTATGCTTCCGGCCTAGGTGTGTTCGCGAGAACCCGGGCCGGAGTGTACGACACGAGGAAGAACAAGAGTGTCTTCCCGGGCCTTTCGAGTATTGGTGGGATACCACCCACACCTTCCACCTCGAGCCGGGCGAGGTGACGGTGACGCCCACCTGATTTTGCCGCTATTACACGGCTCTCCTTCAAAGCGGAGCCCGTGAGGTGGAGAGACATGATCTCGGATGATGTGTCGACCGAGCCGGGCTTTGAGCCTCGTCCTCGCAGGGAGCCTCGGGGATGCCGTAGCCGACGTAGAGATGAGGATCACGACGCTTGCATGTAGGGAACCCTACATCCGAGTACCGGGCCAGGTGGACTGTGGAAGCAGCTGGGCGCGCTCCTTCTTGTGGTATGCACCTTGCTCAGAGACTTTCGTTCTCGAACCACGCGACCGCATGCCTCCACTGCTCTGCTCGAGAGCTTCGACCGAATCTGGATGAGGAGTGCTCGCGACATTGCTTGGGGCGA